>JBAIAC010000048.1:20635000-20762500 GCA_037349315.1 Chelydra serpentina | reverse complement strand
GGTCCCATACCTTTAAGAGCTGAATGGTCCTTTGGATGATTAGGACTAGAGATGGGACTGAGCTACAAGTTCTGGTACTGACGCCAAACATTAAAGTTGGAGAGGGTTCAGATCTAGGATTTTGGAACACTGTGTTATAGTGATTGGGGGTAGGACAGGGGATACCTGATCCTTCTCTTGCCTATACCAGTGTTTAATCAGGAGTGATGTCAGTGACATCAGTTGAATTACACTGGTGCAAAATGGTGTGAGAGGAAAACCAGGCTTGTAAGGTTCAGAACCAGATCCAGATTGAACCTTTCCCAGAGATGAGGTTGTTCCAATTTGGGGTTTTGATTCAGGCCCATCTCTAATCCAAGTAGGATGGGAATTAAGGACAAGGCTATTCAGAATCCTTACAGTGCAACAGCACCGTTTGGGGACCCCTGAAACGCCTTCTAAAATCAGCAAAAATGTAGACTCAGTACAAACTTCTTATAGTTTTTATTCTATACCAGAAAAATGACACAATAGCAATACACCTCCACCATGTTAGGGGCCATCTGGAAGAGTAAGGGGCTTTACCACACCTGAGGGAATCGCACAAACAGTTGACATATTGGAATTCTGTTAGGAAAATAATACATTTTGAAGGATGTTCTTCTTGTAGAGGTGCAGCTGGGTCTATTTGACTGGGGCAGCCCAGAACAGAAAAGCATTAGGCTTTTAAGTTTCTTCTGCTAGCAGTGACTTTCTAGTGGCTCACTTTATAAAATATTGTACCATCACTGATACATGAGTATAGTATATAGTATAGGGTATAGTATATTAATGGCTAAATTCACATCTATGAAAGACCAGTCAGTGGATTATTATGCCAACTGGACTATCCCACTGTAAAACCATTTGACTTTTCTAAGGCAACTGATGGTGGCCAACTAAAAAAATTCATTCCATTTTTTCTTTATAAGAGACATGTACTTTCAGCATATTGCAATTATCTGGTATTGATTCTGTGCTAGAAAATGTACTGTCAGGAACAAGCCTGTATTGGCAGGAAAATAGATGGGATGATCTACTTGATCTTTTACATTGCTACTTTCTGTGATATTGCATTGTCCAAAACCAAACCTGACTGGTTCTGTCAGTCCTTCTGAAAATATACATCGTATATTGGATCTGTGCATGTGAAATAGGCATCTCTGGAACACCCACATATTCAGTGTGTTTAAAAATATTAATATAGAACAGTAAACATAATCATTATTTATACAATGCCTTCGAGGTGCATGGTGCTTCACTGACAAATGAAAAGCGACAGGACCCCGCCCTGAGAAGCTTACAGTTTTATTTGCTAATTTGCTTTTATTATTGACCTTAGAATAGCAAGTGCATTGTCCTTTTCTTTTTATGCTGGTTATATATTTCAAGATTCATTAAAAAGAAATTTTCAGAATGATATAGGCTGGGAGAAGCAGGAAGATTCATCCAAGAATATTTTCATTTGTAATATCTATCCAGAAAAAAGGGTTTAGGAAGTTATTTTTCACTCAGGCCTCATTGCTAAGGTATATTTGATGTGCTCCTTTTGTGGGAGCCATCTCAGAGCAATTCTTCTTGCCAAGAGCTACAGAAACAAATGCTTACACGGGGAGGTAGAGGTCTAAAGGACAGGTCCATGTCTTCATTAATACTCCATGTCAGCTGGGATAGATTGTTCACACACAAAAATGTACGCTGCTAGACATCACAATGTAGTATATTTATGGGATATTCATTTTGAGGCACATTAAAAGGCTGTAGGGAAGAAGAATAATCACATCCCTTGAAATACAATGGTTAGAATTCGTTTAAATAGAATCCACTCTACTCCATTCTATTTAGGGTTTTATACCATCCCCCTCACTGTAGTTTCTGAGTGTATTCAAGCCTGCATGCACTCTCTGTCTCTTTCACTCCCCTTGTCCACCATTCTCTTCCTTCAGGAATCTAAGGGCTCTCATTGAAATCAGTGGCAACCCTGCCATTGATTTCAGGGGAAAGTAGACTGGATTTAACTCTTGCCACTCTTGAATCCTAAAATCTAACAACCTTGATGAACCCTTGATTCAGTTCTGGGGTGCAATGAGGCTGGGGAGCATAGGGGGCCCAGGCGCCACAATGACGATCCAACAGTGCTGCCTCCCTTCCCGTCTATGCCCACGACAGCAGCATGGGGTGGCCCTGCAGCTGGGGACCCACTGCCCACACAGGAGATAACAGGCTGGGGCACCTGCATCCCTGCCAATGGGGGAGCCACTGATGGTGTCTGGCACTGGGCTGGCATTTCCCTGAGCCCCCTGCCCTGGGCAGGGTAGAAGTGGGGATGGAGGCTGCAGCCCGGACGCTGGGGCTTTCCATGTGGAGCAGGGGCAGGCACAAGGGGCCCGCGGGGCTGCAACCTGTGTTCTCCAGGCTGCAACCCTGCCCTGACACCAGGGGTCCAGGCTCAGCACATTGCAGCACTTCCTTCCCTGGATGCGGCTCCTCTGCAAAGCTGCCTGAGGCTGGGTCTGTCCTCTGCAAGCCATGCACAGAGCTGTGCCCGATCATCTTCTCTGCCCAGGATGCATGCCCTAGTAGAGAGGGTGTCCTCTGCCTGGGCCCTCTACTTAGAAAAATTCTGGTAGAGCCCCTACTTCAGTTGCTGTGCAAGGACTCATCATAAAGGATGAAATCCTGCCCCCACTGAAATGGATGGCAAAAGTCCTGTTGATTTCAATGGGGCCAGGATTTTAACCAAAATGTTGAACTACACTACTAGCAGATGAAAATACAACATTCTCCGTGATTTAAAATGTCTTCAGAGTCCACACAATAGTGCCGAACTATCCAGTTCCATTATCTAAACTGCTCTAAACTTGTCTCTATTTCACTGGATAACCTTTTTACTAATCATCGCTTGTTCTTTTTTTTTTTAAATAGTCCTTGTTATGATTTGCTGTATCTACCAGATCACACTACGTTGCTTTGAGATCTATGGCTAAATGCGTCATTATAGCAGGGGTATTAGGGACAGGAGATTAGATACAAGTTTGTAATGCAACATGGCAGCCAAGAAGCCAAAGTGATTGAGCTGCATGTAGCAGGGAGGTAGCAGTCTGTCTCTCTACAGTTCTGGCAAGACTGCACCTGGAATACTGACTTTAGTCCTGGGCAGCTCTTCACCAGAAAGATGTAGACAAATTGGAGGAAGATCAGAGAGAACAACAAAAATGATTAAGGGTCTGGAGGGAAGGGGCTAGGCTACGAGTAAAGAATAAAAGAACTAAATGTGTATAGTTTATGAAAGCAATCATTAAGGAGAGGACATGATGACATATATGTCAACAGTGTAAGCACCAAGGAGGGAGAGGAATTATTTGGCTTGGCACAAGAGAGTGTAGGAAGGAAGGGAAGGACAGGAAAATGTACACAGCAAATCAAGAAAATTTTCCAGGGAGTGAGATTAGAGTTTTGTATAGTCCTCCAAGGGAACTAGTGGAAGCTGCATCTCAGGAGACATTTAAATCTGGACTGTACAGAGCATTGGAAAATACAAAAATGTACTGCAGGGAACAAACCTGCACTGTCAGGGGATGGACCAAAGACGTACTGCATCTTTTCCATTTCTAATTTCTATAATTCTATGGCTCATTAATTGCACATTGTACAAATGCAATAACATTTGATGGGGATTTTTAAACAAATGCCCATATTGAGGGAAAGCTGCCAGATTGAAAATAGACAGCGCCATATTCCTAAAAACACAGTAGACAAGTATATCTCTCCTCAATGTAGTTATTATTAAAGTCATTCAATTCATATTTGTCTTTATGATTTGCATGCTGTGTGTCACTGACCATAGGTTGGCTGATGGTTTCTTGTGATTGACATGTGTCACAGTTTCCATGTGGCACACAAGGTATACATGGTGTATCCACACTGGGCTCTACTTTGGGGAATTCAGGCGGCACCTAAACTTTGCAAAAGTTACCATGTAGGATTCGATCTCGCTCCCATTGGAGCCAATGGCAAAGCTACCATTGACTTCAATGGGGGCAGGATCCAGGCCCAAAGGATGACATTGTTAAGAGGTCCCCCACTGAGGGTATTTAATATTAAAGAAAGGAAGGCTGAGTAGCAGCTCAGCTCTGCTTTTCTAATGTACCCCAATGGGAGTCCCGGGAACACGCAGAAGGCAGGGTTTGGCTCGGTACTGCCTCAAGACTTTGGTGCTGAGATTTTACACTGGAAAGCTCTTGCTAGCAGATCCCACTTCTTTTTTGACCTTCTTGTCTAGGTTACTGTTTAAAGAGCAGCCCAGTTGGATGCAGCTGGCCGGTAACTCAGCTTTATGGCATCTTAGCTGAAAATTGAGTGCCCAGGCACGGTGGGCTGTACTAACACCATATACATAATATATATCATTTCACTAACTGCTCACTAAACATTAAACCAAATCTTTTTCTGGCTGTCTAAACGTGATGGTGCTGAAAGTTAAGTCTGTCCTCTTAATTTTTAACCTTGGTCTGTTAACTGTCTCCCTCCTGAGCCTTCTCCCTGCCCATATAAACAGCAGAACACCAAAGTAAATCAATGTATATGTTCCTCTGAACTTTTATTTATATTATTTGATTCCCCCCTGCCCCTCCCAAAGATAGACAGGCTCTTCCAATATTTTAATGCTAAGGGCTGCCTTTTTTTCTAAAAAGTTTTATAATAATACCATAATAATTAGATAATCCTGAAGCTGGGTAAAAGTCTTAGCCTGAGGATAACATAGCATAGGAAAGCCATTGTTCCATAGAATTTTATGATCTTTCTGGCAGTGGTCAATACATAAAACAGTAACAACTGTCTAAATAGGAAATGTTCATTTGATGTAGTGACTCTCCAAGCAAACGAATGACATGAACACATTCAACAATAGCTCTGTTGTTGGCATTTGAATGAGGGACTGATAAGTAAGAAAAGGAAAATACACACGGCATATCAGTGTAACTCTCATTCAGTATAAAGACAGTAAATAACAGTT
This sequence comes from Chelydra serpentina, assembly GCA_037349315.1. Lineage (NCBI taxonomy): Eukaryota > Metazoa > Chordata > Testudines > Chelydridae > Chelydra > Chelydra serpentina. The sequence goes on along the minus strand of JBAIAC010000048.1, from coordinate 20,757,465 downwards.
GGGCATCAGAAACAACAAAAGGCAAGGCTCTCTTATTGTTACACTGCAGCTTTCAGGAGTGGAATGGATGTCAAAGCCACTTCATGGATCATCCCATTTAGGAATGCTCATGTCTAAGCCTTGAAGTTGTCCACATTGTTACACAAGGAGTGTCTGCTCTAAACTGTGGCCAGTAGCCTGGAGGGGTTTTTAATCTGCTTTGGATGTGTATTTCTTAGCTGATTATATATTGTACCACCGCATTACTACTGGACCATGACTACTGCATGTTTTGTTAGAGAACAATCGCACAGCAGCCCCGCTACAGCTATGGTTAAGAAGGCCCTGCCGTATAATGTCAGTTTTCAAAGACCTGTAACGTTCTGCACAAATTACCCTTTGGGATGAAGTTTCTAATGCTTCTTCTCAGCCCAAAGTTGAATTATTTTTCTCTCCATTGCTGCTAGTGCATCTTGTGGGTTGGAATAGCCACCTCTGTACCCCTCCTCCCCCTTCATAGGTGACGCTATTGGTTCCTCCCTGCTCTGCCCCAACTCTTTCCTACCCACATTGGCTTCTTTAGACTCAACTTGGAGCCCATGTCCAAGCCCAGGCTCAGAAGGGGTGAGTAATGAGGCCTTCTGTAGAGCCTCTCCACCCACACCCATACAGCTCTACCAAGGAGCTTCCACAGCATGGAGGGCATTGCACAGGCCCTCTGCAAAGGTGTGGGTTTCACCCATAGTCTGCGCATGATTGACGCTGATGTTGTTTAGTAAAGGAAAATTTTGAATGCATTGAAATTTTGAAAGTGTTAATGCTAATGTAAAGCTGATTTTTATAGACAAAGGGCAGGCAATTCTGAGTTAGCCCCACAGCTCCCATAAAGCGCATATATGCAGATAATATAATCCTGCAGTCCTTACTCAGTCCAAAACTTTCATCGTCAACTTCAGTAAGTATATGCAGAAAAGTTATTACTATATACAGTAATGAGAATCACTTCATGGGCCAAATCCTGCAGTCCTTAGTCAGTCCTTTTCTGAAGTCAGTGATGGAAGTTTTGTAGGGAATAAGGACTGCAGGATTTCGCTCCATATCCACAAGCGGGCTAAATTACTTAGGGAAATTTATGGGTGGTGCCATAACTAGGGCGAGGCGAGTGAGGCACTCACCTCAGGCGCGGAAGCTGAGGGGCGCAAAACACTCCCTGAGCCAGCAGCATTTTGGCGGCGGGGGGCGGGGGTGTCCTTCCTTTGCGCCTCGGGCGCAAATATTTCTAGTTACGGCTCTGCTTATGGAGCCCATATAATGGCCAGGCAGATGTGCACACAGATGAGCCCAGCGACAGGACTTCTCCCTAATTTTTCCTCTGGTGGCAAATGCAATCCTAAAGAGAATGGGGAGGGGCAGGGACTGATGGAAAGAAGGTGGAACCTGCATGACAGCCAGCAGCACTGACCAGCCATATGGAGGGGGAGTATGGTGCCCTCCTTAAAGGGATGGGTAGTTTGCTTGCTCTCCCATCCACTGGGTAGCTCCATACTGCCCCTTACACAAGGCTCTGCCTCCAAGGCGTAGTCTAGCTCCACTCAAATCATTAATTCGCTATTATAAAAAAATTAATAAGCGTAAATGAAAATTTTTGACACCACTACAATTATTGGGGCTGCTCTAGGGTTGCCAACTTTCTACTCGCCCAAAACCAAACAGGGCTGGGGCAGGGGGTTGGGGCATGGGGGAGGGTTCTGGGTTGGGGTGCGGGCTCTGGGGTGGGGTTGGGGATGAGGGATTTGGGCTGCAGGAGGGTGCTCTGGGCTGGGACCAAGGAGTTCGGAGGGTGGAAGGGGGATCAGGGCTGGGGCAGGGGGTTGGGGCATGGGAGGGGATCGGGGTGCACGCTCTGGGTGGTGCTTACCTCAAGCAGCTCCCGGAAGCAGAAGCATGTTCCCCCTCTGGCTTCTACGTGGAGGCGTGGCCAGGCGGCTCCACACACTGCCCCTGCAGCTCCCATTGGCTGCGGTTCCCGGCAATGGGAGCTGCGGAGCTGGTATTTGGGGCGGGGTCAGTGTGCAGAGTCCCCTAGCTGCCCTACATTTAGGAACCAGAGGGGGGACATGCTCTTGCTTCTGGGAGCCATGTGGCACCACGGCAGGCAGGGAGCCTGCCTTAGCCCTGCTGCGCCACTGACCGCGGTGCCTTTTAACCACCCGGGCAGTGGTACTGACTGGAGCCGCCAGGGTCCCATTTTGACTGGGTGTTCTGGTCGAAAACCGGACACCTGGCAATGCTAGGCTGCTCAGTGCCGGAGTACATCAACCCCCTAAGGTGTCAGTAGCATGCGGGGTGTGCTGAGACTCAGAGGTAAGCACCATAGACTCTTGTACACGCTAGCCCCGGACGGGGCAAAATAACCACTCGGACACAGGGCGAAGTGAAAGGGTATTTGACGGGCTGGCAGGAAAGGGAAAAGATACCCAAGGTACAGAGGTTTAAACAGTTACAGTTCAGAGTGAGCAAAAGCAGCTCCTGCTTGGGCCCTTGGGGCAGACAAATCGCGAGTCAAGGCTCTTCAGGCCTCGTGCCTGGGGTCCCCTCTCAAGTACAGTGTCTATTCAAGCAAATAGGAGCTGTAGGTTTCCAGGGCAGCCTCACTTAGTGGTGTGTCTCTCACTGGGGCCCTTCCGCACCGGCTCCCTGCCCAGCTGCTGCAGATCCCCCATAAGTCCTGCCAAGACCTGCACCTGGTTGTAATGTCCAGCAGTCACAGCCTGTTGTACACATGGATCTGCAGGCAGTTCCTTGGGAATCTTTTCAGCCTCAGGCTTCTCGGCAGCTCCTGGATAGCCATGCGGCTGCTGCTTCCCAACAGAGCCCAGCCACTTTCTGGTTCAGGACCCTTCCCTTTACCTGGCCAGCAGAAAGGGAAGTGCAGCGGAGAAGGGAGATGTAGTCCCCTACTTAGCAGATCCATCATACCTAGGATTGCCAGGTGTCCGGATTTTGACCGGAATGCCTGGTCGAAAAGGGACCCTGGCGGCTCCGGTCGGCAGTGCCGACCGGGCTGTTAAAAGTCCAGTCATTGGTGCAGCGGTGGGGGCCCAGGGGCTAAGGCAGGCCCTCTACCCCTGGCGACCACTTCCTCAGAGCCACGGTAAGCTCCGCTGGGACCCTGCACCCCCCCTGCACCCCAACCCCTTTCCCCAGCCCAGAGACCCCTCCTGCCCCCAAACCCCTCATCCTTGGCCCCACCCCAGAGCCCATATGCCCAGCCAGAGCCCACACCCCCTCCTGCACTCCAAACCCCTCGGCCTGGAGTCCCCTCCTGCCCCCCAAGTCCCTCATCCCCAGTCCCACCCCAGAACCCATACCCCCTCCCGCATCCCAATCCCCTGCCCCAGCCCAGTGAAAATGAGTGAGGGTGGGGAAGAGCAAGCAACAGAGGGAGGGGATGGAGCGAGCGGGTGCGGGGGGGCTTGGAGAAGGGGCGGAACATTGGTGAGGCCTCAGAGGAGGGGCGGGGCAGGGGTGGGGGCAGGGATGTTCAGTTTTATGTGATTAGAAAGTTGGCAACCCTACTCATACCACTTTAGGTATCTTGGATGGTGAGGACCACAGATCTGAAATTGCGACAAAGGGTCCTGTGGTGCCTTATAGACTAACAGAGGTATTGAAGCATAAGCTTTCGTGGGTGAATACCCACTTCTTCGGATGCAAGCAGTGGAAATGTCCAGAGGCAGATAACATTTCCACTGCTTGCATCCGAAGAAGTGGGTATTCACCCACGAAAGCTTATGCTTCAATACCTCTGTTAGTCTATAAGGTGCCACAGGACCCTTTGTCGCTTCTACAGATCCAGACTAACACGGCTACCCCTCTGATACTTGAGATCTGAAATTGTATTTTAAGTAAATGTCTGTTGTCATGTGAAGACAGACAGAGGCAGACACAGCATTGCCATGGGGACTTTCAGTCTGATTCTGCCACCCTTCTGTATGGTGAGTAGTATCTTACTCCAAGAACGGTCTCATCGAAATCAATGGGATTGCTCAATGTGAATAAGGGTGCTAGAGTTAGGCCTTTAGTGAACAGGTGCTTTTCAGGTTCACCTAACTCACGGATAGCAGTGTCCATTCTACATGTACCCTGTCCAGAAAGTGTTTTTAGGGTTTTTGATTCCTTTCCTGTCAATGGAAAACTGATCAGCTCTCAAAGTGTGTGGAGCTGAAAGCAAAACCAACTGAAGCTGTAGCTTGTTGGAAACTGGCAATCCCCTTTCCACCTGCTCCACATCAGTGCCTTTCTGCTCAACCCCTGTCTTTACTTGGCAGCATTACAAGATGAAATAAAAACATACAGTTCTTCCCAAACTCCTGCCTGCTTTAATTTACGTACAAGATTAAATAATTTTTGCTTGTTGTTATACCTCCTGATTTCCCATAGTACAGGTTGTTTTATGCATAAATCATTTATAGCGGACACATTGCTTATAATTTTCTCCAGAAACCAGTAATTTATTAGTGCAGTGAATTCCCTATAACTGATAGCAGAAAACGTCTTGAAATTGTGCACGTAACACTCCTCACTTACAGTCGTAAACTGTCGTGTGTGTTTCCCCCCAAAGGTGGCTGCATTTCAGTGAAGTGACTAGTCAAACAGCCAAAAAGGACCCATCTATTTGCACAGTGCTTTGGGATCTTCCAGATTGAAGGAGGATGCTTATTCGTGTCTCTATTTGATCATTTTATTTCTTTGTTGACTGGAACTGACTTGGCCACCCCCAGCAGTTAACCTACTTTTATTTGTTGCAATTTAATTCATGAATAAAAAAAAGTTTAATGTGTGCCACATGTGACGTTTATTTGAGGAGACTAATAACTTTCTCAGTCACACATGGTCACGTCCTGTTTGCTTTTAGCTATATTTAAGCATTCTCTGGCATATTTTTTTGGTGGTAGCCTACTGAAAAAACACACTTTTCTTACTGATTTATCTGAGAACCTTTCATGCCAGGCCTGGAGCTGCTCAGCCATGCTTCTCTTGTATCAGTCGTTCACTTGTCCAGTCAAGTGATAAGCCGAAAGCTCTTGACTTGTAATAATTGGTAATACATGTGCATGTGCTACACAGGCCACTACACTTGGCAGCTTTGCCGTTGTAGCTATACTGGTATATTATACCAGCAAAGCACTCCCAGCCTGGACACAGCTTATACCAGCCAACCGGGGCTGCTGCAGGTGGTGTTGTGTGAGGTGGATGTATTGTACGTTGCTGCACTGGGGCTGAAGGGTTGAGTGCTTATCGGGTAAAAGAGTTCATGCTATTGGGTGCAGGGCTAATGATGCTCCTTCCTCTTGCTCACACAAGCCTTGACTCTGACAGTTGGGAAGTGCTTCTTCAAGAGCTTTTGAGGCAGGCTCTATAGCCCCTCAAACTTCTGCTTCCACTGTCCTGGTGCTGAGCATGGTGTACGGGCTGGGACAAGGGCAGGGAGGCAGGTGCTGAGGAGCTACTCTGAGGACTGAGTTGCTGGTGGGAGGGGTTCAGCAGTGGTGGAGCCGCAGCAGTGGTAGCAGGAGGGAGCGAGTTGATCCTTCCCTCCCTGCCTGTGCTCCTGTTGGCTCCTAGACATCCAGGAGTCTTCTGCTTTCTCAAACACTGAGGTGCAGGCCAGGTTTGGGTGCCCCCTTGCCCAGGTTGCAGCTCAGCAGTTAATCAGTGCTGCTGTAGAGCACTGCTGCACTACTGACTGCCGCGGGAAGTAGAGTCCTGCATGGCTACTCCATCTCTGGCTCTCCTCAGTCAGGAGAACTAAGCCAGGTCTGCTGCCTTTCAACCCTTTCCACAGGCTGCAGGATTTAATCAGTAAAGGTGGCTTCCAGCTGGTCTACAAAGCAAGTGCCCTCTCCTCACTTTGAGGGCCACTTCTTCCATGCAACCTACCGGAAACTAGCCCTGTTTAAATCATCTAGTTATCTGTTTCATTTCCCTATCTGAGGAGTGAGCAGCTCATCTGGCTGAAGGGCAGGGTGTCGAGACACCGGAGTTGAAGCTCAGGGAAAGACACACTCATTATCCTGCCCCGCTGGGGTAGCAGAACAGAATGTTATTGGGTTATTGTGGTGAGACTGAAAGACCTAGAAGTGATGAGGCAGGTGCAGATCCAGGAGGCCCTATCCTATCTCTGGCATGCCAAAAGATCCCACTGGTTGAAGTCTCAGTGTCCAGGCCATGGTTGACCCTGTTATCGGGTTTGGGGGCCTCCATTAATATTCATAAGAATGTCCGGCCTCCTCTGTCCACAACTAACTTCCTCACCCTAATAATGTTGGGGTGCCCTTATCCTGTAGGTTAGTATATTAAAGATCTCAAACTTATTAACATACACATCAATTGGTTTTATAGCCATCTTGCGGTTGAAAATCTGCTGATTCTACCCTCAACATCTTATTCTAAAATACCCCAAAGTGGCATCAGCTGATTACTTATGCTTACCTATCAGCAGTTAAGCATACTTGGTTATTACAGCAATATGACTTGTGTTATCTTGTGACTTAAGATCTAGTTAACTAACTTATGCTAAGGGTTATAGTCCCCATCTCCTTATGATAAGTGCTAAGCTAATATCCTGCAGGTTTGGGCCTGTAGGTCTCAAGTTGCGTTACTGTCTTATACCTATATCACATCTTATATTTATAGGCTACACATAGGTGCTGGAACTAGGGGTGCTGCCGCACACCCTGGCTTGAAGTGATTTCCATTATATACAAGGTTTACAGTTTGGTTCAATGGCTCTCAGCACCCCCACTATACAAAATGTTCCAGCACCCTTGCGGCTACAAGCCAGTCATGATGAAAGGTCCAATCATCTTCCTCACTTTTACCAACCTATTCAACTCACTCCCTTTTCTAGTTGGGTCAGCTTTCCTGCCCCAACCTACTCTCTTATGTTCTATCTTCTTCTGTGTTTGGAACACACCGAATACATTTTAGGTGCTATTGTAAAGAATGACTGTCATTCCAATGCACTGTACAGATGAGATATTGCAACAATGGGCAAGTGGGAGTACATTTGTTGATTAGATGTGTTTGTTAATCTAAATAAATTTAAATTTGCCCAGTGATTTGGATTAACTGGTGATAACCACATATTAAAGGCATCTTTCCCCCTGACTTGTTCAGCAGTGTACCCTTAGGAAATAAAAGATTAAACAAACCAAGACAAAGGAATCAGAGCTCAAAAGAGCTATTGAGAGCTATTTAGAATTACAGACACATTATTTTTCAAGGACACATTTGAGATTGCCTGAAACACCTTTAGCTAGTGCTGAAGCCAACTACCCAAGTTTTGATTGTATATTGATTCATTTTATTGTATATTATGCACTATTTACTGTAACAAACAGTACATTGGGTTTGATACACATTCACTTTTTCACCCATGTACTTGATATAAAAGTGCAACCTATTTAAATATTTTGTAAGCTTGCATTTAACCAGTTAGCAGGGATCTTCTTCATAGACAAAAAATTGAGTTTTTAAAATGGTTGAAGATTTTTCAGTCAGTTGCTTAGTAATACTTAGGACTAGTGGATTGACATAGAAAATAAGAACAAAAAGTCATGGAAAAGATAAGGAAAAGGTCCCAAACTGATAGTAAAAATAATTCCCAAAGTCATAAACCAAATTATTTTAACGAACAGAATTTTTATTTTGCAATTAGAACTATTGAACAACATTTAACTGATTGATTAACACCATCTAATACTGCTGTCCAGTTCAGCAGCACAGGTGGTGTCTTTTCTTTGGTGTTGTTTTCTGCTTCTGCCTCTGCAAAGGCAGCAGAGTTGCACCAATGTAAACTCAGGCCTGGTCTACACTTAAGAGTTTTGCTGGCATGGTTATATGTCAGTTACAAGTCTGAACATGTCACAGCCCTGACATAGCTAGGCTGGCAAAAGCCCTAGTGTAGATGCAATTACACTGGCAAAAAAGTTCTTTTGCTGGCATAACATATTTGATTCATGGAATTGATATAAACTATATTGGCAAAAGACATTTTTAGATGTAGACAAGGCGTCAGTGACTTTTGCCACACCCCCAAAACCCAAAGTAAGCATGGAACCCAAGACCCTTACCATGTGACAAAATCACTAGCGATCTTGCTGGCTCTTAGCTTCCCATGCAGCCCTGGTGTTTAACTTGGCATCTCTCAAAGTTCTTGGTGTGATTCAACTGTTTACTATCATGGCCACAACATATAAGCCCTTCAAAATGTCAAAAGTTGCAGATGATTAAAAAATAAAACAGGGTGCTCCCAGATCATAGGACTCCTGGGGCAGCTGTGACAAAAATGGATCGTTAGTCACATAATTAATGATTCACTTGTGCCCCATCAAAAGGAATACAGGGTAATGAAGGGCTAGCTCTTCACTACGCATTTTTCTCAACCCTGTTTTTGGAATATGTTTAAAGAATCCTCTTTCCCCTTACCTGTTTGGAAAATGTTTTCCATTCCAGTGTTAAGACTCAGATCACTGCGTACTCTCTAATACTGTCTGGGGCTCTGTAATAAATGTCACAAGAAAAAGGATAAGGAATTGGAGGCTTTGACTTGATCTGTTTCCGAGGACGGTTTGATTTTAGTCAAGTTTACTATAATATTTATATACTAAACTCTGAACATCCTCCTCGTCCATTCCTTCCAACAGACTTTGTGCCAAATTCTTTCAGGTACAGCGATATAAATCTGGAGTGACTTCACTGAAATGAATGGAGTCACTGCACAGTTACCCTGGTGTAAACAAGAGCAGAATTTGATCCTTGGGGTCACAAAGTTAGTATGAATTTAGACTTACTTTTCTCCCCAACTCTTTCAAAACTGGGGAGGTCCAAGCATTTCAAAGGAGATTCTCTATTTTGTTGCTAAGATAGTTTTTATTTGATACTTTCCATTGTTTGCAATAGCCTCTAAGAAGCCTAAAAAAAATGTCTTTGCACATATTGAGGCCAAGACTTTCAAAAATAGAGGCTTAAATTTAGGTGTCTAAATCCATACTTAGGCACTTCCATGGGAGCTGCTAGGTACTCAGCCCTTTTGAAAATCAGTTCACTTTTTTAGGTGCCTCTGGGCGAAGTTTTCAAAAGTGCCTACGTGACTTAGGAGCACAAATCCCACTGGAAGTCAATTAGGCACTTCTGAAAATCCCACCCTAAATATGGTTTTAGGAGCTTGACTTTAGTCTCCGATTCCTGAAATATCTTGGTGGTTTTCTCTTTTCCTACTAACTGGAAATGGGCATACGATGTTCTGAGCATGTTGTTGTATAGGTCAAGTGCAGGAGCTCTCGCCCACCCATTGAAACACAGTGGCATTGTGGGAAGTGGTGCTGTGAATTTGTAGCTTAGCCCTCCAATGGGATCTGGCGGCAAAGCCCGGGAGAGAGAGACAGGCGAGTGCCATTTCAGGAGCTGATTCAGAGTGACAGAGGGTGTCACAGGCCTGGTCTAGCTCCTCCTGCTGAACACCCCGCCATCCTGGTGGGTTTGGATCCACATGCTGCACCAATATACTTTCAAGCTCCCTTGGGTCTCGTTAGGTTTGAAGCCCTGTCTCTGTCTTTGGCCTCTAGGTTCATGCCCTGGGCTTAGACTATCTGTCTGACACCCCCACTCAGAAGTGGGACCCCAGGGTCCAACTACCTTAGCCTGCAGTGCAAGACCAGTGCTACACCACCTGAGATTCCCACATAACATACGCACACCCTCCCCAGCGCTCCACCCTCATAGGTACAGTGCACTGGTTTATAGTTTAACCCTTCAGGGACACATGATAGTTGACGCAATTAAGACAGACTTTGCAGAGGGATTTCTAAACCAATCACTCTCTCCCTCAGACAGCACAAGAGATATACAGATTCATGCAAAAAAAAAAAACCAATCACACATCTGTATGCAATTCCTTCCCTCGGTTTTCTCACTACTCCTGAGTGGTCCTTGAGATTTGGTCAGTGTCCTTTCATGGGCCCAGTTCCTGTCTGGTGGGTTTCTCTTCTTCAGCTCAGGCTTCTCTTGCAGATAACAGTGTCTGCCCTCTGACTCCTGCAGCCAGCTCCCTACACCTTCAGCTGCTCTGGGCATCAAAAGGTTCCCTCTAGTTCAGAAAGTATTCCTCTTTGTCTGTTCTGACCACCCCAGCCTGTGTTTTAAAACCCAACATTACTAGGTTGGTGCTTTGTTCCTTCCCCTGCCTTTTTCCATTCTTCACCCTTCTGCAGACAAGCTGGAGAGAACTGGTTCTATCCAGGTAGCAGCCACTAGGACTGCAAGCTATCTCCCCGCCCATGAGATCACAAGTTCCAGTACAGAAGAGTCACATCAGAGCTGTCAGTCAATACAATCTGTGTCCTCTCTCAACAGTTGATATCTTACTTGTGATTTCATGGTTTATATGTAAGTAAGCAAGCAAGCTAGTCTCTGTCTATCTGCTGTCCTGGCAATGAGTTTAGCTGTATCCAATGGATCCTCAGTTGCCATCGGGTAGATACAAATACTGCTGCAGTTATCCTTACGGAACAAATCCTTTGCCTAATGAGAAGGGTCATGCTGGCGTTAGATGATCATCAAACAAAATTAGGCACAAAAGCCTTTTACAAACAGTGGAATGAAACTGAGGGGCCACTGACTCACTATTTCATGCTCGCTGTCCTTTTCCTGAATGCCACCAGTTGTTTTTCCCCTCTGCACTCCTTGTCTTTAGTCTTCTAGTCTGTCACTACCCTTTCCCCTCTGCCACTTTGCTGATCCACTGGCTTTCCCCTCTGCAGTGCACAGCATCACAGTAGCTGTGAAGTAGCTCTATTGTCACTCTGTGGCCTAGGGAGAAGATTCCTTCCCAGCCCAATCCCACAGATCCCTTGGTGCTAAACCCATTCCTTGTGTTTAGTACAGGGTGGATGATTTGGCCTGATATTTTATAGCCAGCTCCTAATATAACTCAAGTGGTGCTCCTGTTTCCACAGATAATATATACTTCAGAATTTAATGTTATGGTAGAATTGCTCACTCTAATGGAAACTGGTTCTTACTGGTTCCAATTGACAACTAGGTTTTGGAACAATGCCATCGGTCTGTTAGTCAATTGGCTCCTGGGCACTGGCTCTCCAGCAGAAGCCAACAGAGACCAGCTGGAAGAGTCTGACGGAATCTATTGGTGTTTCTAATAAGATGTGTGTGGGGAAATATTAATCATTCATTTTTTTAAGCACCCACAATGTGCTAGGTGCTTGGCGATCCGCTGTACAGGCTCCAAAGTACGGACAGTGCCTGCCCTGAAGAATTTTATTTCTAAACAAGACAGACAGACTAGACAAAATGTACTGGGAAGAATGGCTGCATTAACAAGGGTATTCATTTAACCCTGTTGCATAGGGAATACTATGGAGTTAGCAGCTGCTAATAGAACTAACATGAGATTATTATATGAAACAAAAGGATTGTGCTAATTTCTGGCCTTTAGAGGTAACTAATTGATTGAACTAGTAGCCTATTAGAGAGTTATGATAACTATTATGGCTTTATTAGCACTTTGTTGCTAAAGTTACTATAACGACTAAGATTTTATATACTGCTATAATTTTGCTCAAATACTTTAAAAAAAAGCCCAATCCCTGATTGAAAAAAGCAGAAAAAGAATATGAACATTTCATGGGGTCCTTAGCAAAGCTCTACATGCTCCCAAAAGCATGGGTGGGGAGGAGGAGAGGCATTGAAATATATGTTAATATTTTCTACTGATTGGTGGTGAATGTTTCCTTTACATTTAGAAGGAAAAAGAGATAATCTCTTGGTTTCGGATGTGGCAAAGAGTCTGAGGCGTTGATCTGCAGCTGGACCTCTTGCCTATAAAATTTCTTTTCTGCACAGCTGAATATCAATTATACAGTTGCACATGGCTTTCCATGCTACCCAGTTTGTATGTCTCTGGGACGGGGGGGAGGGGAGGAAATGATAGCACTCTATGCTTACGAGTAAGGTAATGTGTCAAATTGGCTTGGTAAAATTGGGCAATTGGGCACCTCTTAAAGGTATAAAGAAATGTTTGTCAATGGTCATATTGGGACTATAAATATACATCTGGTCTCTTGACCAAACTCCAGCAACATGCATCAATCAATCTTAGTGTTCTCGACCTGTGTGCAATCTCAATGGGAAAGCTGCAGGATGTCCACTCAAGCCGGTTTTCTGTATATTAAGCCCCAGAGTGAATATTCATTGTAAGAAAAGGATTTTACATTATGAGGAGCCTACTGCTTTAGTGCTTCTATGGGAAATCTGTCAAGAGCAGTGTGGGAAATCAAGGCACAGGAAGAGACGAAGAGATACCATGCTTGTTTAAAAGGGGGCATGTTCTGTTGAGGTAAGCAGCTGACGGGAGGGCATGCCTTGAAAAATGAGGATGGTATTTTATCACAAACCTAAAGCCAGACATTTTCAGGTGCTGGGCTGAAGCCTTGGGTTGGATAATTTCCCTCTGAAATTCATGATGAATTGTTGCTTTCCAAGTAAGATTGGATAAAATCGCAAGGAGTTGGAGCCTCCAAAAGGAACAAGACCCACTGGAAATGAACAAGACTTGACAGGTTTGCTGAAAGGTCAATAACCAGGAGAAATACAAATATATATTTGTTGTTGAGACAGATCTTCTTTGATACAATAAGACAAGAATCTGGGTACTGATAAAATTAATGTCAGTGATACACAAAAGCCTAAGGAGGGGGGAAAGGAGCAAGAGAAAATAGAATTCAGAAAAAAATTAATGAGACATACATATTTGATTGTCCTTATTTTCATTATGATTTTTGCTGGGTTTTTCTAGTGATTCAGTTTTGTATAACAACAACTGTCATGATGAACATTCTGGGTAACACGAATACTCCACTTTCCATTTGCATAGCCACTTCCTTTCAAGGATCTGAAAGCACTTTATGAATGTGACGTGCTGTTTACCCCACACAGCTTGGAAAAAGGTTAATATGAGCCTGAGGATAGATCTATGTGGCAAGCTGCAACCCGTGGCAACAAGTCATAGAATCATAGAATATCAGGATTGGAAGGGACCTTAGGAGGTCATCTAGTCCAACCCCCTGCTCAAAGCAGGACCAATCCCCAATTTTTGCCCCAGATCCCTAAATGGCCCCCTCAAGGATTGAACTCTCAACCCTGGGTTTAGCAGGCCAATGCTCAAACCACTGAGCTATCCCTCCCCCCAGAGCCCCAGTCTACAGCTTAAGCTGTGGCGCTAAAAATAGATGTGTAGAAGTTGGAACTCAGGCTCTAGAGTCTAGGGAGAGGGTGGATTTCACAGCCTGAGCTCCAATGTCTACACTTATGTTTAGCACTATCACATGAACCCCTACAGGAAAGGGCCTTTAGCAATGAACAGGCCCACACCTGCCCTTCCCCAGAGCCTCAGTAAGTGTCACATGAGCCCCACAAGTCCCAGCATGTAGACTTGGACTCTGAGAGTCACTGTGGTGAGCTGCAGATTGCTGGGTAGATGTACCCTGAGAGGCCAGCTAAGCAGCCTGGGTGCACCTGGAGGCTGAATCAGAACTAATTAGAAATAACACCCAGCTGGGGGAGAGCAAGGTTTGTCTCCATAAAGAGCTGGGTGAGCCCAGGTGGGGGGAAAGAGCTGTTTCCACTCTGGGATGTAGTCTGAAAAGAAGTGGGGAGTAGGACAGGGGCACAAGGCAGGAAAGAAAAGAAAGGACAGGACCAGGCAGGCAGGCTTCTCCAGGGGCAAGCTAGATGCTTGGCTGAGATGGGGGTCCTGATGAGGTAGAGCTTTCTGGGAACCCTGATTAAGGGGAGTGTGCTAGTTACGGGCTTAGGGGAGTGATCAAACCAGGGGGGAGCGGTAGCAGTAGCTGTGCCAGTAACAGAAGTATGCCTGTACTGAGAACTGCCTGCTGATCCCAGCTGGGTTGAAGGTTGGCTTTGTGTACATTTTTGTTGTCCTTTGCTAAAGGACTGCATGGCCCTGGAAGGGGCCGGAGCTGGTAAAGTGGTCTGGCTGGAGGGCCAGGTTGCTCCTGTGGCCAGAATAGGTGAGAGGATAGCTGTGGGGAAACTGAGGCACAGGTGCTGCAACTCCACATCTGGGCACAAGGGAGAGTTGAGGTTGCAATTTTGCCACAATGTTCATTCAAGACTCACAACAGCCCTGAGAGATGGGTAGTATTCTATACATACTCTACAAATAGAAAAATGTAAGCACAGAAGGCTGGATGTTCAAAGGTATTTTGGTACCTACAGAGGTAGAGGGAAACCTAATGAGATATTCAAAAGCATCTATTACAGATTTGATGCTTAACTCCCCTTGATTACACACACACACACACACACACACACACACACACACACACACTCCCCAAAGCGCCTGATTACACCACTGCGTGTGTTGCAGATGCTGTGAGCAAACCTATGCTATTCACCTCTGTGTCAGTCTCCCTGGGTAGCATGTCACTGTAGGAATCAAGTGCTGACCTAACATCTCTACCCTGATCACTGCCCACAGTTGGACCATACTTCAGCGGCCTCTGTGGTTGGGTGAGTTCTATGGCTGAGTGTTGTGCAAACCTTGTAGCAATAGGCCAGTGTGCACAGAGCTTAGATCTCATTTTGGGGCTCTCTATCTAACATCCACATCTTTGCAAATGTGTTACCAAGCCACTTTTGCAGCATGTCTGAGAAGATTCCATTGTACAAATGGTGTTGCTAACTTACGTGTTGTCAGGGCATCTATGAATACTGGGGGTGATGAGATAGTCATAGCTGGACTCTGCAATTCAGAATACTCTGGTTTATCACCAGATGGCTAAAAAGCTTGTCCAGCAGGACTTACTTTGGGGAACCGAGCCAGGAAAAGAGAAAAGGCTTTTAAGGCACATACAAGACCCAGGCTCCCAAGAGTGCACTGAAACAGGACCGAAAACCTGCCTCTTTTTGTCGTGTTGGCTATCAACAGAGCCTGAGTTAACTGGGGTGGATGGTACTGAGCTACCTGGCAATGTGCTGTGGAGATCCCAGATATGAGGAAACCACTGGCAGGGTCCATACCTAGAAACAGGACTAGGATGTGCCTGCAATCACATCAGGGTCTCAAGATGCCTTTATGAAGTTAGGAACTCTAGAGACAGCTGTGGAGATGCCGGATGGTTTGAAAGGAAGACTCGGGAGATGGAGGGATCTCTTTATGATATGGCTGATATTTTTCCCCCTGCAGTAAAATTTTAAAGCAGGGGAAAATAGTGGTGAATTCTCAGGTCTCCTATTTCCAGGAAAGAGAGAAAATAGGAATACGAAATAGAAACACTAATATATTATTCCTTAATTGCATAGGGCATGGCACATGTAAACCCAGGCCTCACTCCAACGTATAAATGCATGCTAGGATTAGACAAGACATATGGTTCTAGGTAGTAAGGGAGCTAAAGACAGCCCCTTGAACAAACTGTTGTATATTGCAGTTGATTTCCCCCTCTCCCCCTTCCCAAGTCCATTTTCTCAATGAGCGGCCATCTTAAAGCTGAGTTTTTAAATGCTGGCACTGGAAGGTCAGTAAGTGAGGCTCTTGTCTTTTACCTGCATACCTGACTCAAAGTTCACTCCTGCCCTGAACTTGGTGATCTCCATTCAGTCCCCATTAAACACTTCATGTCAGTCACCCAACATAACTCAGCAGTTATTTGGCTTTGTTGTGAGGCTTGTTCACTTCAGGAGATGCCCTTGGCTATGCATGTATAGACATTGAGTGGATCTGTTTCCTGCGATGCCACTGAAGGAAAATCTGAGTCCAGCATAAGTCTTTTAGGATTGAATAATGTCCCTTGTCCTAGAGCCAATGACAAATTTTGTGCATCAGGAGCCAGATATCCCAGTTTAACTCATAGTGATGTCTCCACATTAATAACTGCTTGTGTGTGTGTCTGTGGTATTGTGATGAATGTGCCCTTTGAGTGTGCATTCCTTTAAGAGAAGCCTTTGCCTCCTATTATCATTGTGAATTTTCCCTTGAACGCTGGATGAGGCGTGAGAAGCCAGAAAGAGTTGGGCCTATGGCAGTGTTGTGTTCTTTGTGTGTCCCATTGTGCAGTACAGTACTTTGTGTGACTGTTGTGCAGTTAGTTTGAATGGCGAATGTGATCAACCATAACCTGCTATTGTAAGAACCTGGAAGTAATGAAGGCTTGGTTCTACTTACTCTCTTGTCGCTTGGGTGATATTCCAGAAAATGTGCTCTTTCCAGGACAGGGTCAAAATCCCATCTCTCACAGCGCATGTGAGCCTGCATGTGTGAATGCTGGTCTGTGTGATTTGCCCCTGGATGCCTGGTCTTTGACTCAGAATCTTCACATCTGTCCCAAGCAACTATTCCCTGGGTCTGTGCATAAACTCAGGGATTGAACTCTCCATTAACTAGGAAAAAGAAAATGGGAGCATCTGGGTTAAATACTGCAGAATTTCTGCTGGCCTCAGCAGAGCTGCTGCTTTAGGTGAACAGAACAGCACTTCCTTCAAAAACACCTCCATTCTAACTGAAGTGTTGGCCTCCCCGTCTAGTTAATTAATCTCTTAGGCTTGGAGATTAAGTGAATTTGGAAAATGAGCAGAATTTGGTTCTCCTAGAGTTGCATACATTTGCCATTTGTGGTTAGGAACAGAACCCAGAGACTGTTTATTCCACGCTAGGAAAAACAGTTTTTACTTTTCTTAAACACAGCTCGCTAGTTTATGATTCCTGGCACAAGTGCACAAGTTTGAGCAACTAGTTTGTTTGTTCCAGCTAATTTATAGAGGGTTATGTCAATTTTCTTTTTCCCTTAGAGGGGTATTGTCATGCAATATAGTCCCCAAATTAGACATTGCTTACTCCTAATAGGAATTTAGTGGAGAATATTCTCTAGATTCCAAATAGCTAGGGTGTGCTAAATCCATCACTTCAGTGACAAGATATTAAAAGCAATAGCTACTTCTCTATCTCTGTAATATTTTAGTTCTCCAGCACAAGAGGCACTTATTCAGGCAACAAAGGGGTCCAAGATAACGAACAAATCTCATTCCAAGCATTGGACCAATGTTATTAAAGTTTTTTGGCAAGTTCAGGAACTCAGCAATAAGTTGTCTTACTGGCTTGTGCCAGCAAGAACTAAAAGGTAAAAAATGTTGTGTTGAAGTAGGCGTCCGAAGTTAAAACGAAAGCTTTTACAGCTTCAAAAATGGCCAGGGAAACTTGCTTCAGTCCCTCCCAACATTTTGGATTCTGCCCATTGGAGGGGAATCCAGCATGTGCCCTTTAAAGGATTAGCTTTACGTGCACTATGCTGATTTGCAATGTGGGAGGATAAACGGGGGCTTTAAATAAGGAAAAATGATGTTTTTAAAACCTCCAAGTGGCTGTCTGGGTTTCTCTACTCAGGGGACAGAATTCAAAATGGAGGCAGGTGGATTCCAGAGGGCACTGTAAAACCTTGTAGCTTATCTCACCTGCCCACCGTACCTTGCAAGTGACAGCACCAGGCACTGTAGCTCATCTGTCCCTTTCACAGTTGCCTAAACTAGGTCAGGACTTAGGCAGAGCCTTTGTGGTAATAGTAGGAAGGGCAGGCTATCTAGTTAGTTAGCCTGGGAGCTAGAGACCCGGAGAGGATTATAGGGCTTGTCTGCATCTGGCAGCCAGAATAAATTTAAAAAAAATCTTTGTATTCATCACTACCAAGTCCTCTATCTTCTCCACTGGGAACAGCACAGTCAGAATTGTCTCCAAACAAAGGGCCCTATTTGTCAGGTCACAGTGCACCTCCACTGAAGCGAATGAGATGGTGCCCACGGTTTGGAGGAACCTCACTACCAGCTGCCTTTAAGTGAGGAGGCTTCTGTGTGCCTGCCACGGGTCAGCTCCCCCACTGCACTGGCAATGGGCAACACAAGCACACCCCTCTAGGCCTGGAGCCCTCTGAGCATGCAGCCCTTGTTCTGCTGGACACTCACACTGTTCACTCACTTTTTCCAAAGAAGCATCACCCACCTCCCCACAGCTTCCCAGTTCTCCCTCTGACCACTGCTCTGCTCAACTCCCAGCACTTAGAGAAGTTTATAGAAAGCGGAAACCATGTATTTGGTTGTTATTACTACTTCAAACCAGTGGGTGCTGCCGCATTCCCAGTTCCAGCACCCTTGGAGCCATATATTCAGTGGGCTTGCATTTGCAAAACAGATCTACTTAGGCGTGTAAGCCCCGCCCCTTCTTATATTAGTCTGGGGCCAAACTGAGACCTTAAATCTGTACTTCCCTGAACTTTGGATGGGTGAGTTGTCAAAATCCAGTCCCAAACCCAACTGAATCTTACAATGAAAGCTTAGTTCTATGGTGACCAACTCTGGAATCCCAAATCCAAGTAGCCATGAACTTTTGAGGCTGACGGTTCAGTACCCAGACTTAAACTGAGATCCAAATTTCAGAGCTTGAGCCCTTTTTGATTTGCACATTCAGAACTGAGATTGGGCCATATGCACTCGGCTGTTTGGTGGACACAAATTTTGGTTTCAACACAGACCAATGGAAGCCTGTGCGTTTTTAAAATCCCACTGGCCTCAGAAATCCTTCATACAAAGCATTACAAAATGTTGTGCATGAATCAAGCGCTAGCTCTCTTTAGAGCTAGACAGAGCTAGACAGCAAGGCAAGCAAGGTAAAAGCCACGCACAAAGGCAGAGAAGGGTAAAAGAAAGAGGGCTGTGTGTGGGCGGGGGAGGGGGGCGCACGGTTGCTAGCAGAGCATTCTGTGAGGCATTTGCTTTGTCCTCCATCTTCAAGGGCCTGGATTTGTTGAACTTCTGGTCATGCTTCAGGGCCCATCTGTCTTTCATGGTGAAAGGCTGGTTTGAGGCCTGAGAGGATAATGGTTGGAAGAAAGGGAGTGTTGGTTTGAAGGAGATAGTATGATGAGGGTATCTCTTTTTTCTGAGGATTTATTTTCTCCTCTGCTGAGGTGTATTTTAAACTGTTTACAAAGCACCAGCAACAGTGGAGCGGCATTTAAAACAATTGCATTTGAACTGAACGACTAAAAGGAGAATGAAATAATTACCATTGTTTGTTTTGGTGATAAATTGGGGTGGCCTGGGAGAGGAGCAAAGATGTGGCACACAGTCGGCTCCAGTTTAACATATTATTTAAACAACTTTATACTAAGATAAGCCTGGATGTCAGTTAAATCAGCAGCATGTCAGTCGGCACTTCTGGTTACAGACGCTTCCAGAGTCATTCATCATTCAAAGCTATAAAAGCCATTTACCCTCATTCAGCCACCAATCAGAATCAAGAGAAAATGGATCAGGAAAGAAGCACTAATAATTGTCCTTAGTTTCCTCTTAACTTTAGTAACAACAATTCAATACATCCTGTGTGGTGGGATAGTGGAGAATTTCTGCTGAACTCAGCAGCTTCCTTCACTAGGTCGTTTGGGTTGGGGGGTGGACAGGAGAAAGAAACTTAACCCACTGTGTACCAGTTTCTCTCTCATGTGTACGGTTTACAAGTTGCCTTATACTAACTGAGAGTGAACTCCAAGGCCCGGTACATCGGTTAAAGTCTGATTAAGTCCATAGGGCCAATTCCTTCCCTCACTGAAGTACATGTAAAAACTCCAATTGACTTAAACAGAGTCAGGAGATGGCTCTTAATATTGGGCGTAAGTGGAGCACATAGGGTCTTGGGAGGGTTCTGCACTGGGGTGAATTTCACCTCCTAGGACAACTGTTTCTTGATTATTCAATGCAGATTTTCTTTGGATAATTAACTATTAAATACAAAATACAACGGTTGGGGATTGCAACAGAATTTAGCGTACTCTGTAGCTTGGTATTGTAAATGATTGCAATAGCAAGGGTGGCAAATATCACAGGACAGGTCTTATGGTATCTTTAGCAATACCTTCTCTATTTGATGCCTAACTCCTGTTAGTTTCTTCTTGTTTGAACTGATGTACTTGAACAAGGTCCTGCAATCCTTGACTTTCATGCATAGTCTGCTCATATGAGTGAGGAGAAAGTGTGGGATCCCAGAGGTGTCAGAATAAAATGATCAGCAAACCTAGTCAGTTCTCCCTTGCAGTGGAAGCTTTAGGCACCTGCAAACCATGCAATCTCACAGAGGGTCCTGGGGCAGCGAGGGGGCCCTGACATGGTGACTCAGCTACTAGTGAAAAGCAAACCCCATCCAGCATGATGATGCAGGGATGCAAACCCCACCCACCAGGATGGGGGTGGCAACACTTGGGGCCCTGAAATTAAGCTTTGCAAGGGGCCAGGACAAACGTCGTCACTGCTCCCTTGTCTATATAGTCACAATTCTTCGGCTCTAAGGGCGGCAGTGTGCAAAAAAGGAGAGATTGTCAGTCGGTGTGGTGTAAAATGGACACATCTAGTTGCATTTGGAATTTCTCTTCTTTATTTTGCTAGTACTGTATGTGCTCTCTGCAGCCCAAGTCCTCGCTTCACATTTATTATTAGTTAACTATTTCTTAATGGACTTCTGCATTAAACGAAATAAAACTCAACAGCAATTAGAGCCCCAGTGGAGACCAGTACAGTACCTATCTGCTCTGCCACTTGCTTTCTGTGTTGGCATTCGGTACGACTTCCAGTTTCTCTCGTCTTAACAGGATAGGATCAATTTTCCAGTGGCAGCTTGGAAATAATAGTGCAAAATGTATATTCCTACAGAAATATATTGTGAAACTGCCCTTAAACAAACAAATGAGCCACTTTAAAATATTACAGCTATAAATGACCATGACAGTAGCGCAGCACATATAATAAAAAATAACTACTGAAGAGAAGCTGCTGAATTACTATAGTAATAAACCAGATGTGATTATTATCATTTAACACGGTCATTGAATACCATGAATCCCTGAAGCCATTAAAATATTTATGATTAAACATTTGCTATTCCTTATAACGGAACATATAGTCTGGTACTAAAAAACTGTGAAAGTATTTTTTCCTAATATATGCCAATGCTGTAATAGAGGTCACTGACACTGTCCAAGCTTTCTGAGAGGATGAACTAACAGCTGGGTGGGGTTTTTTTTTGTGGGGGGAGGGTGTTTTTTTTTTTAAATAACCATTATGAGATTAGCTACATCTAAATTAGCTACATCTAAAAAAGCTACATCTGGCTGGGATGATCTAGTTGGGGTTGGTCCTGCTTTGAGCAGGGGGTTGGACTAGATGACCTCCTGAGGTCCCTTCCAACCCTGAGATTCTATGAAATTATACTATTACATATATACACAGAGACACCTATCTACATAGCTATGAGCAAGCAAATGCAAACATCTGATTTTTATTTGATGGGAGATGGATTTTTTTATTTATTCAAGGAACAGTAAAAAAAAATACTTTTTCTAGGAAAAATATTTGAGGCTGGACAATGTTCATATGCAAAGATAAGTTCTAATTCTCTCCAAGATTCTTAGCTTTTAGGCATCATATTATCTATATTACATAGTCATAAAGGTTTCCCTGCCTGTTTCGTTCTGGTATTTAAAAGAGCTCTTGTGAGCTTTTATCAAGTGTCTTGAACTGCAGGTGAAGGATTCCTGACGTAGGTCCAAAGAGTCAGTGAAAGTATTGTAATGAAATGGCTAGTTAGTATGGGCTCTACTTCCCTCTGTTAGCTGAGCAATTCTGGTGCCATCTGTGTTTCATAGGGCTAATATTGCTACTAGCTAATGGGGATTCTCTTCTAGCTCAAGGGTTAGGAGTCTGCACTATTGCAGCAAGGGCATCTGAGCACTATGCTGTCACTGTGATGTTTTGAGTGGCCACTGTGTGCAGCATAGTGAAAACAACTGTCAAGTCCTGCATGTGTTTCCAAGGTGATTCTCTGCACCTTGAAGTCTTTAAACCATGATTTGAGGACTTCAATAGCTCAGACATAGGTTAGGGGTTTATTACAGGAGCCGGTGGGTGAGATTCTGTGGCCTGCGTTGTGCAGGAGGTCAGACTAGACGATCATAATGGTCCCTTCTGACCTTAAAGTCTATGAGTCTAACAGAAGGGGGGATTCTTATGTTCTACAGCGGTGTTTCTCAACCTTTTTGATACCAGGCACCGGCTTGCTCCTTTCCTAAACTGTGTCAGGGAAATCTCAGGGACCAGCAAGGAGGCTGCCATGGATTGGCACCAGTCCACAGACCGATCATTGAGAAATACTGTTCTACAGTGCCAGCAGTTAAAAATCAATAAATACCTTTACCCCACCCCTTTTTTCTTCCCAACAAGGATGTTGGATGTTTCAGTACCCAAGGTCACACCCTCTTTCCCTTTTCAAAATAAGACGAGTCCGAATGGCTGAACAGTCTTCAAATGAAATACAATAAGGAAATTAGGCATAGGAGGGAGAAGGATGTGGGGAATTTCAATTTGGTTTGACCACCATGAGTCTGAATATTCAAACAGAAAGGAAACCATTTGAGCTTGCTTTATTAATAATAACTTGTGTTAGGGGAGGACCTAGAAGCCTAAGCCAGGTAAGGGCTCCATTGTGCTAGGTGATACATGAGCCTATAGTAGAGGGTCAGATTCTGATAATCATGCTATCCTTTTAAAGTTGTCTTAAGGTGCAAGGAATAGTTTGAGCAACAATTCACTTTAATGGACCCCCGCCCAGTAACATCATTAGCTAAGTTACTGAATTGTACCAGGCAGGAGATGAAGGTAATAGACAATCGCCAGCAAATCATGACTGTCGTTACCTCTCTAAGCAAACAGGCTGATGTTCACTATTCCCTGCACAAGGCCTGAGCAATGGAAGTTTGAGCAGGGCAGTAAGGGCTCTCGCCAGCAAGGGCTCTCTCCACTCTGGCTGTGACCCAGTAATGCGCTTAAAACTGTGCTTTACTTAAAGCATGTACATAGTCCCACTGGAGCCACTATTCCATGTGCTTACTATTAAGCCTGTGCTTAAGAGCTGAACTGGACTGGGGCCAAAGAGCTCAGCCCTAAGCAAGCCTGGGAAGGGGGTGGAGTTTAACTCACAACCCACGGCCACAGGGCTGCGATGTAGTCCCTTGGCAGCCATTATTCTACAGCCAATGGGGCTGAAATAGGGGGCTTTTGTCCCTCTGCAGACTGTGGGGTTTTGGGGCTCCTAGCATGGGGCCCATGAGGTTTTCCCTGGCTGTCCCCAGAGCCCTTTCGGCAGGTCATGTGGTGTCAGCACAGAGAACCCCTTTACAATGCTGTGTGCAGAAGACACCTACCTCTCCCACCCCCTACACATATGTACACCCTGCATGTCTCTTTGCCTGAATTGTCCCAATATGGAGCTGAGGGTTTGGAGGACCTGGGTGAGTTGAACCCATAGTAATGGTGTCAGGAAAGTTACTGGGCCAGTGGTTTTCAGAGCACTGACTGCTTGACTGCAGAGCACTAGAAATTGGCAGTGCTGTAAAAAAAAAATATATATATTTTTTAAGTGACCTGAGGTGATGTGGTATGTGCTCCACACAGGCTCCAAAATGTTTAATGTGGGCCTTCAATGCCAACTAGTGTCTAGGGCTGCGCCTGGAGGCGGAGCTAGACTTAACAGAGGATGGACGTCTGGCTGGGAGAGGGCTGTAAACAGTGGAAGTTGAGAGCAGAAAAGGGTGGCTGGGAGAGAGTCTGCAGTCACTGTCTGGGACTACAGAAAGCAGAGATACCAGGAGGGTCAAAGACGAAGCCCAGTGGGGAGAGCACGCCCTAGGATACTCTCCTGAAGTCTGGCAGGAGACCAGGAGAAAGACAAAGTAGCCACTGAGAGGGGAGCAGGCTCCCAGGTAAGCCCTGATAAAAGGGCATGGTCCCTGTTTCTAGGGGAAGAGCCTTGGGAGGTGTTCAGTGGTGTAGCAAGGGGAATTAAAGAGGCATGAAAGGCTAAGCCTGAGGAGGACAGAAGTTGGTTTGCGTTTGTACCTTTTGGTTTGTTAGGAGATTCCAGGGGAGGGCTCTGAGAGTCCCAGTCCTGAGAGATGGGTGAACTTAACTTGGAGGTTGTGGATAAGAAGGCCTGAGAGAGACTGGTAGGAACAAACCCAGGGAAATAGCAGCAAGGAGCTGGATTGAGTGGACCTTGGTTGCTGACTATAGGGTCCCTAGGCACTAGTGTAGTGGGGGGGCTTGGGTTTCCCTATCAGCCACTGGTGAGGCGGTATGAGGCCAGAGAAGGGGACAAGGATGAGGGAGAGCCCTGAGAAAAGGGATTGAGGACCATGGGGCCAGAGTTTGAACCAAAGACCTGATACAAGACTTGGGCATTAATTTGTTAGACTTTGTTACCCTGGAAGGGATTGACTTAAATTATGACATGGCCAGAGGGCTATGTCATGGGAAGAAGTGGGCCACCAAAAAAATAGAGCAGCCATCAGCAGATGGTGCCAGATGAGGAAAGAGCCCCTATGTCATGCTTGACCACAAGGCGGCACTCCAGCAGTGAATCAACCCCTGCACACCTGACCTTAAGGCAAGTCAGGAAGTGGGCTTGGTGAGAGTGGAAGAGGAGGCGGGAGAAGTATGTCCTAGAAGTTGTAAACAAAGAGCATAATAAAGGAACTCTAGGCAAGCAGATTCATTTAGCAAAGGCGATTGCAAATGTGGGATATCTATCTATCTATCTATCTATCTATCTATCTATCTATCTATCTATCTATCCCACACTTGCAATATATATATAAATGCCAATGTTTTAAATGTTGCAAAATAGAACATCTAGAACTTTTGAGAAGTTCTAAAAGCTTCACATCGCTCCAAACTTCCCTGCTATCTCTAAAAGGAAACACACACACATGCTAACATGTCTGTAGGATTTACTTGAGCCTACCTGTTTAGAACAGATTTAGGGGGCCCAGTTCTCCTGTCCTTACTCAGGCACAACTCTTGTTGAAATGGGTGTTTTTCTTGAGTGGTAAATGTAGAGATGAGCTGTTAAATGTAGGGATTCATCTTCCACAAAGAAAAGACAAACGCTATCTAGGTGAAAAATGTAATTCTTCAAGAGGATTCTGCCGAGCACAGTAAAATATAAGTAGTCTAACTACCTCTAGTCCATCCGGTCTTCAACTTCTGTGCACCGCTCCCTAGGATAGTCTTTCTCAGGCCAGCTCCTCAATCCACTCTGTGCTTGGTTCTCAAATTACTTCTTTCTGTGGGCCACTAGGAAGGGCTCCTGATGGTCCTTGAAATGGTCTGACAATAGTTCATCAAGGCCTCTTGTTGTTTTCTTTTTTTGCCATGTTGATTGGTCTGCTATTTAACCCACCAAATAAACTTCATATAGTTTCATCTTGTATGCCTTCTGTTGGTGGTATCACCAGAAGCTAACCTCATGGGTATAGGTTTTAGAGTAGCAGACGTGTTAGTCTGTATCAGCAAAAAGAACGAGGAGTACTTGTGACACCTTAGAGACTAACACATTTATTTGAGCATAAGCTTTCGTGGGCTACAGCTCACTTCATCAGATGCATTGCTGATATATGGCAATGTGATATATGCCATCATGTGCCAGCAATGCCCCTCTGCCATTGGCCAAACTGGACAGTCTCTACGCAAAAGAATAAATGGACACACATCTGACATCAGGAATCATAACATTCAAAAACCAGTAGGAGAGCACTTCAACCTCTCTGATCACTCAATAACAGACTTAAAGGTAACAATTCTGCAACAGAAAAGCTTCAAAAACAGACTCCAACGAGAAACTGCTGAACTGGAATTAATTTGCAAACTAGATACCATTAACTTCAGCTTGAATAGAGACTGGGAGTGGCTGGGTCATTATACAAATTGAATCTATTTCCCCATGTTAAGTATCCTCACTCCTTCTTGTCAACTGTCTGAAATGGGCCATCTTGATTACCACTACAAAAGTTCTTTTTACTCCTGCTGATAAAAGCTCATCTTAATTAATTAACCTCTTAGAGTTGGTATGGCAACTTCCACCTTTTAATGTTCTGTGTGTATATATATCTTCATACTGTATGTTCCATTCTATGCATCTGATGAAGTGAGCTGTAGCCCATGAAAGCTTATGCTCAAATAAATTTGTTAGTCTCTAAGGGTATGTCTACACTACGGTACTAGTTCGATTTCTGTGAAACCGAACTTGTGAACCCGATATTTCCAGGTCGATTGTTCGAATCCACACCAGGGATGTTTATTCGAATGTCCGAGTCCACAGTAGGGGGGCAAGCGTCGACATTGCAAGCGTTGCACTGTGGGTAGCTATCCCACAGTTCCCGCAGTCCCGCCTGTCCACTGGAATTCTGGGTGTAGCCCCCAGTGCCTTGTGGGAACGAAATTGTGTCAAGGGTCGGTATACGTACATTTCGTCACTCGACCCACACTTCCGCCTTCCCTACGTGAAAGCGCCGGCGGGGAATGAATTCGCGCCCTTTTCCTGTGGCTGATAGCTCGGACGCCACTGGACAGTGAGCATGGAGCCCTCCGCGATTATCGCAGATGTTCTGTCCGTAGCCAACAACTCGCGCCTTATAGCGCACCTTTTCCAGACTCTGATGCAGAGAAATCGGGAGAGGAGACAACGTAATCTCCGGGAGTACTTAAACTGTGAAAGGGGCATTGATCTCTTGCAAAGCGCTGGACCCCGGACCCTAGACATCATGGTGGCAATGGGTCATGTTGATCCCGTGGAACGGCGATGCTGGGCAAGGCAAACAAGCACTGACTGGTGGGACCGCATAGTGCTGCAGGTATGGGATGAGTCCCAGTGGCTGCGAAACTTTCGGATGCGTAAGTGCACTTTTATGGAACTTTGTGAGTTGCTGTCCCCTGCCCTGAAGCGCCAGGACACCCGGATGCGAGCTGCCCTCACTATCCAGAAGCGAGTGGCCATAGCCCTGTGGAAGCTTGCAACCCCTGACAGCTACCGGTCAGTAGCGAACCAATTTGGAGTGGGCAAGTCTACCGTGGGGGTTGCTGTGATGCAGGTAGCCCGTGCAATCGTTGACCTGCTGCTCCACAAAGTAGTGACCCTGGGAGACGTGCAGGCGATCATAGATGGCTTCGCTGCAATGGGATTCCCAAACTGCGGTGGGGCCATAGATGGGACACACATCCCTATCCTGGGACCGGAGCACCAGGGCGGCCAGTATATTAACCGAAAGGGCTATTTTTCTATGGTTCTGCAAGCACTAGCGGACCACAAAGGACGTTTTACGAACATCAATGTTGGGTGGCCAGGAAAGGTTCATGATGCTCGTGTTTTCAAGAACTCTGGTCTGTTTAGACGCCTGCAACAGGGGGTTTACTTCCCCGACCACAAAATCACTGTTGGGGAGGTGGAGATGCCAACAGTGATCCTGGGGGACCCTGCCTACCCGCTAATGCCATGGCTCATGAAGCCATACACGGGAGCCCTGGACACTGAAAAGGAGCTCTTTAATTACCGCCTGAGCAAGTGCAGAATGGTGGTGGAGTGTGCCTTTGGCCGTCTCAAAGCAAGATGGCGAAGCTTACTTACTCGCTCCGACCTCAGCCCTAAAAATATCCCCATTGTGATTGCGGCGTGCTGTGTGCTCCACAATCTCTGTGAGATCAAGGGGGAGACATTTATGCAGG
This sequence comes from Chelydra serpentina, assembly GCA_037349315.1. NCBI lineage: Eukaryota > Metazoa > Chordata > Testudines > Chelydridae > Chelydra > Chelydra serpentina. The sequence continues at coordinate 20,729,796 of JBAIAC010000048.1, read as the reverse complement.
GCTGGGAGGTTGAGGCAAATCGACTATCAGCAGATTACGCTCAGCCAGACACCAGAGCCATTCGAAGATCACAGCAGGAGGCGGTCCGCATCCGGGAAGCTTTGAAAGCTCGCTTCCAGACAGAGCGGGTTAACCAGTGACTGCTACACTTCCGTAAACAGATACTGGACCTTCCCCTGTCCCTTTACACTTGTCCCGTTGCCCATCCTCCCATTACCAACCGCCTTCCCCCTCCTTGGATCAACGCTGTAAAGTCATAATAAAGGAAAGATTTTTTTGTTTGAACCTGTTCCTGTACTTCTTCTTGGGTAATGATTATCACCGTGTAGGCATACGGCGGTTGGGGGGCGGTTTGGTTGGGGGACGCTTCCCTTCAAAGGGGAAGCTGTTGATCCTGCCCAAAGCGCAGTGCCAAGAGGTGTTCCGCTTGCTTAAAGGGACCATCAACCTCTCCTAATCCCATGTGTGTGTGGTGGTGTCTATGTGCCTTGTACGTATTGAGTATCGCCAACGGATCACACAGTGCATTGATCTATCCAGCAGGCTACTGTCAGCCGCAAAAGATCAGCGACCACCCTCCCCAAACATACAGTGCACCACCCAACCCCCAACCCCACGTTTAGAACGTAGAAACCAGCACAACGAAGGAAAGGTGTGCTTAATGCATGCAATGTGTACTGTGCTTGTCACTTCAGCAGTTAACCTGTCTGCACCCTCGTTTGTGCTCCCATTCTCTGCACTTAAAAACCATGTTAACCACTACCCAGAGATACAAACGGTCCCATTTAAAACACTCAGGGAAACATCGGTGAACCAAAAAACAAGATTTATTCAACAAAACAGTAACTTAACATGGAACCTGGGAAGGGAGGTGCTCAGGGGTGCTGCTGGATGGAGAGGAGGGAAAAGTCTATGGTTTTGGGAATGACAGCCTTCTGCTACTGCAGCGGTCTGCAGGGGTGGATTGAGTATTTCCACGCACCCTGGCTCCCCTTGTCCTAGTGACTTTTGGGGAGGAAGCCACTGGACTTGGTGGCGGGGGAGGGCGGCTTGAAAGAACATACAGAGGCGCTCTTTCCTCATGTCTCCTGTCCTGGAGAATATCCACTAGGCGCCGGAGCGTGTCTGTTTGCTCCCTCATTATTCCCAGCATTGTTTGGGTCGCCTGCTGATCCTCCTGCCGCCACCTGTCCTCGCGCGCTTCAGCCCTCTGCTCCCGTTCCCTGGCTGCTCGCTCGTACCGTGCGAAGTCCTCTCTGCGCTGTGCCGCCTCCCTCTGTGACAGCATCACTAATTCCGAGAACATGTCGTCCCTGGTTCTCTTTTTGCGCCGCCTTATCTGGACTAGGCCATGGGTTGGAGAAGCACTGGTAGGGCGGGAGACAGTCACAGCTGTGGGATAAATGAAAGGGAGTGAATTCCTCAGAATGATACTTTTTCAAGAACAATGACCATACTCTTTCACCGTGAATAGGACCAAAGACAGTGCCTATCACATGTACACGTACTACAAGGTCAAATACTATGCCTTAAGGCTGAGTGAGTGTCTGGGGTCCCGGTATACGGATCCCAGAAGCCTTGCCGTACACAGAAAATCACCTCTCTGAAAACCATGGTAAGGTGCTTACTTTGGACTGCTGTGAGATTGCTTCACAGCACTGCTCTACTCCCATGTCTCCCTCAGTGTTCCTGGCGGCGGTCAGTAACTGCTGCTGGCCAAACCGATAATCTACGGCGGCTGTCCTAAACCCCCCCCCCCCCCCGTCCGCGTTGCCGCTCCAGGGAACCAAAAATGCCCGCGAACCGCTCAGCGTGAACGGCTCGCCTACCCTTCCCCACCCTCAGCGTGGCCGCTCCAGGGAACCAAAAATGCCCGCGAACCGCTCAGCGTGAACGGCTCGCCTACCCTCCCCCCCCGCCGCGTGGCTGCTCTAGGGAATCAAAAATGCCCGCGAACCGCTCTGCGTGAACGGCTCGCCTACCCTTCCCCACCCTCAGCGTGGTCGCTCCAGGGAACCAAAAATGCCCGCGAACCACTCAGCGTGAACGGCTCGCCTACCCTCCCCCCCCTCCGCGTGGCTGCTCTAGGGAATCAAAAATGCCCGCGAACCGCTCTGCGTGAATGGCTCGCCTACCCTCCCCACCCTCCGCGTGGCTGCTCTAGGGAATCAAAAATGCCCGCGAACCGCTCTGCGTGAACGGCTCGCCTATCCTATCCCCGGTTTAGCGTTGCCGGTCCCCGGGACTGTCACTACCCGCACACCGATATGTACTACTGGTTTTGCTCCCGACCCCCTACCACCACGCGTTAACGTAAACAGCCGGGTGTCTGTCTGTAAGGGGAAAAGGAAGCATGCAGTATACTAATTATACCACTCATTCGAACCAGGACCCCATGACTGATATCACTCTGATGAGGATTACGGAGACAGAGAAGATCTGCATGCTGAGTCAATGCAAGCAAACCCCGGGGCCGTATGCTGCCATGCTATGCAAGGCAATGATACCAGAGTACCTGCTGCTCGCATGGCGCGGGAAAGTATCCTACCATGGAGGAGACAATAAGGCAGCTCTCCCAGTGAACGTGCTAAACAAGCTATCGCTGTACCTTCAAGACAGCTTCTCTGAGATCTCTGCTGGTGATTACACCTCTATCCCCATACATATTGACAGACTTTTCGAATAGTTGCACGGGAAAGCGACTCCAAGGTGAAGCGCATAAGGCCAATGAAGCCACAGTTACAGAGCGCTAACACACCATAACTATTGTATTGAAAATAAATGTCTAAAACACTGACCTGATGATCCCTCTCCTGATTCCTGGTCAGGAATGCTGCCTTGGGAGTGTTCGAAGGGCAGCGCAGTCAGGGTGAGGAATAGTTCCTGGCTGTCGGGGAAATCTCCAGGGTGACCGCTTTCGATTGCCTTGTCCCCCTGCCCTCCTTCCTCTTCTTCGCCGTCAGCAAAAACCTCCTCCGATGTGTCCGTAGAATGGACCCCATCATCGGTGTCCACGGACACTGGTGGGGTAGTTGTTGCCGCACCACCGAGCATGGCGTGCAGTGCCTCGTAAAATCGGCAAGTCTGAGGCGCTGAGCCGGAGCGTCCGTTGGACTCTTTGGTCTTTTGGTACGCCTGACGTAGCTCCTTGATTTTGACGCGGCACTGCGTAGCATCCCGGCTGTACCCTCTCTCCGTCATAGCCTGTGAAATCTTCTCGTAAATTTTGGCATTCCGTCTTTTTGAACGGAGCTCGGCTAGGATCGATTCATCGCCCCACACAGCGATCAGATCCAAAACCTCACGATCACTCCATGTTGGAGCTCTCTTTCTATTCAGTGATGGCATCGAAACCACCGCTGTAGAGCTCTGCATCCTTGCCAGTGCTGCTGAGCTCGCCACTATGTCCAAAGAGGCAATGGGATTCAAAATGGCCACAGAGGAAAAAGCATTCAAATTTTCGCGGGGATTTCTCTGAGTGGCAGGTCAGAGCATCCGAGTACACAATACTGCCCTGAGCGTCCACCGAGTGGTGCACTGTGGGATAGCTCCCGGAGCTATTAGCGTCGAATTCTGTCCACAGTACCTCGCATTCGACATGCCCATTTCGAATTTGGTGCTACTCCCCTCGTCAGAGTGGAGTACCGAAATCAATTCAAGGAGCCCTTAATGTCGAAATAAACTGCTTCCTAATGTGGACGGGTGAGGGATTAAATCGAGTTAACGCTGCTAAATTCGACATAAAGTCCTAGTGTAGACCTGGCCTAAGGTGCCACAAGTACTCCTCGTTCTCATGGGTATAGGTCTTGATGAATTTTAATAAACTATATGTTGTTGAATCTAGATATTATTACTTTGGACCAGGAAAGCTAGTCTAATTAGAGTATGTGGGAGTGGGTACTGCCTCTTAGACTTAGCCATCTGAAATAAAGATGTTTGTAGGCTATTGATCAAGTTTAGCCTAGGGCTTCTGGGTTTGGGTTTAAGATCAAATCAAGGAGAGGCTCAGGTAAACTTTGGATGATGAAATCTCCTCTGTTCTTGCAAAGTTTCAGCCTAAATGTAATAAATCTCATGTTATCAACAGTTCTCATGAGACTTTCTCCATTTTGGATCAAAAATTCATAAGAACATGCAAGATTTCAGCTGAGTCCAACATGGAAAACAGTTGCTTTTCAGTTATAGATCCATCCTGGAACCAGTTCCTGTTTGTCTAAGAGCCAGGGATCTGAACCTAAATCACCCTGGCTCACTCCCTTGAAATCTGAAGGAGGCCAAAGTCATTTTAGCCTCCTGTAGATAAAACTTGAACCAAATTCTCTGCTGAAGTAAATGGAGGCGCACAAGCTGACACCAGTTGTGAATTTAAGCCTAGATGTAAGCCATACACTTGTGTACCTCTTTATTAAATTGAGAGAACAATATACAACAGATTTATTCCGAGAATTTTATGTTCTATATGTCAAAGAAAACAGCATTGACTCCCTCCCAAATCCCTCTCTGTCCTGGGATCTAGTGTTGGGAAAGTACTAGTTGTGAGGTTTTTCTTCTTCTGATTCATCAGTTTGGGGACTAAGTGAAGAGTTGCTTGGAATTAGTAGAAACTAAACCTGAAAAATCAAGTTACTGACTATAAATTCTGTGCGCCTTTCCTGTCTGGGGCATATTTCGGTTCCTGTTCCTTCAATTGAGTGTGGGGTGCTGCTTCAGTGGGGCTCCACACAGGGGCAGCTTCCAAGCCACATCCTACCAACTGGAGGATCAGGGCTTTGTTTACTATTTTGCATTCATCCAGTGGATATATGTACAGATACAGTTCCTGACCTACTCTGGCTTCTGCCAACACAGGGACATATACTCAGTGGCAGAAAATTCTGCAGGAGGAGAGCTTATAATGGAGTTAAGCATCCAAAACCATTCCTCTAATGAGGGGGTGAGGGACATGCATGTCAAGGGTGTACTTAGTCAGCATATTCTCACTGCAATCTCTCCCAGCAGAGCTCCACCAGTGGAAGTTAAAGCTGCTGCCCTCTAATGCAACCCCCAAAGAAAAGCAATAGCAGAAACAGCACGTAGCTTATTTTGGGGCACAACAGCCCTTTGTGCCTTCGTGCATCAGCAGGGTTCAATCTGTTCCAAGGTCTGAAACCCATTTTCTGAATGCAGGAAAGATGCCTGCAGTGGGAGTAGTCAGAGAACAGTAACATGGCACTGATTGTGTATTTGGAACAGAGAGGCTGGGTTTAATCACCTCTTGTGTTACAGTCAGACAAGGACACAGTCAAGAGGATTGGATACTGCAGCAGAGTTGGTCAGTGTGATGGGATTCCTGGGGTGCAACGTGGACTGTGGGACCGCTGAGCCCTCTGCCCCACCATCTGGTGTGTCCCTCTCACTCTGTGATGCTGTTGCCAAGCTACACATTTCTGACAAGCACTGCACTTGCACAGACACCCACAGGCAGGGACACACCCAACTGAGTTAGATGAATGCTTTCTCCAGCTACTCGTGAACCAACAATAGAGAGGTTCCAGCTCTTCAGCCTTGCACCCCAGAACTGTACCCCCTCTTACACTGGTCAGGCTTCTGACCAGGGCAAGTTCATTACCCAGTCTGCCCCCCCGCCCCCTCAATGTGGAGAGGACACACACTAGCCTTTGTAAACCGAGCTGAGATTTCCCGAGCACTTCAACCAAAACACATTGTTTTAGGTAAAATATAAAACAGGTTTATTAACCACAGAAAGAGACAGATTTTAAGTGATTATAAGTAGTGAGCATAGAGATCCAAATTGGTTACCTAAAAAATAAAATAAATTCACAGTTAAGTTTTATAAACTAAACAGGATTTTAATTAAGCAGTGTCTCACCCTGACAGATGGTATAGTTCCTCAATACACAGGCTGGGACTCTTTTTTCCAGCCTGGGACTACCCTCCCCAGTTCAAAGTCTTTGTCCTCCAGATATTTCTTCTGGTGTTGAATTTTGGGGGGAGTGAAGCCAAGTCATGATGTAATTTCCCCTCTCCTTGTGACGTTGGGGTCCGACCCCACCAGTCAAGCAGTCTCCATTATCTACGTGTTCTCTCTGAGAAGTCATCTGGGATGGCTGCTGGGTAAGTGGAGTCATCAGCACATCTGGCTACTGCACTGTTGTACCTGAAAGGCTGGTTGTGGGTGTTCCCAACCTCACATATTTCAGTAACACACATAGCAAAACTTCATAAGTTCACATACAATGACAGCACATATAGTCCAACAGGATATTAATATTCAACAGATCAAGACTTTTAAAACGATACCTCACAAGGCGTACTTTGTACAAAACATATCAATTATATGACAGTGGTGAACACGGGGGTTCCAGGGTGCTGCTTTGAGGTACAGAGTGCTGCAGTCACAAAAACTTCAACAGAACTATTTTCCATTGGAAAATGCAGTTCCATCAAAATGGAAAGGCATGTTGATTTCATCCCTGTTTTGTTTAAGAGGAAGTTTTATCAATGGCAAAACATCCTGTTTTGACACTTTCAAAACAAGTGTTATTTCAAAAGGAAAAAAAATCATTTTTTTTTCAAAATTTTAAAATCTTTTATATTTTATTAGATATTTGATAACGTCAAAATCCACAAAATGTCTTTGAAGAAAAATTTCATTTTCAGTCATCAGAGTGTTACTTCAGAATTTACGTTTGTGGAGAACTTTAACATTTTTGGCTTCTGTTTCAAATTGAAACAAAAACACATTTGGAAATCTCAATCTTCTCTGAAACAGAACTTCCATTCTCCTCAAAGCATTAGTAGCAATTCTCATTATATACAGTAACTTTAAGCCTAAATATTGGAAATATACAGGGCCAGCTTGTCCGCTGTTCAAGTCAATTTAGTATCTGAAGTATTACTCCCTTTCTTTTTACTTCTACTGTAGTATCATAAATATAAAAAAAATCAAAGAAACAATGTTATAATAAGATGGTGTATCTAACCATTTATTCAGAAGGATCTTATTTTCTGAGTGATATTTTGTTTTATTTTCAGAGTAATTTTGAACAGGCAAGCCAGAGCCCATTGAGAACTGATTTTTGTGACCTAAAATATTTAGAATTATAACAGGAAATAAACCAATAAGTGATAAACAAGGAAACATGGATACAATTACTTTCATGGTGTAAGTTTATTCATTCTATTTGCGAAAATGAAGAGAGAATACTGACCTGAGCACTTCGGTTCCGAATGCAAACTGTGCTATCTATTATTAAACAAAGTCAAAAGCAATGTGAAAGATCTCGACTCTATTCAAGGCATGCACCTCATTACAGACTTAGCAAATTAAAACACAAATAGGATTAGAAAAGAATAATGTAACAATCTCCCACTATGGTCCCGGGAGCATTAAGTCATAAATTGGGTTTGCATTAAATTGTGCCTGCAGTATTGAATTCAGGACAAGAGCTATATACTGAAGATAAACCTTGCTGGGCTAGCCAATGCCTGGATGGCTGTGTTTTTGTAACCATATAGTAAATTTGTTAGCATCTAGGAGGACACAAAAAATAGTATTTCAGATCTTAATTAGAATATATAGGTTATGCATAGCTATCGTTGGCTGCAGAGATGTTAACCCAGTCTCTCCCTTGGCTGTTTTGCTGACTTTACCTGAAGATGCTCAATTAAATATGGGAGCTAGTGTAAATACTTTCCCCTAGATCAACCCATGTGATGAACTGTACAAGCTTTCTGGTTTGCATGAGCTCCTGTTACATTATAAGCTTCTCTTACATAGAAGAAAAACATCTTACACCAAGCAAAGGACTGGAGAGAATGAGTTTCTGCATTATTAGATGTATTCTGTTGTTATGGGAACTAAAATAGTAAGTGATGTTAAAAAGGATTTTAGCTAATAAAGATCAGCCTTATGATATGGCAATAGCTATACAAAATTAACACGGCTTTTAAAAAGTACTAGTTTCTGTTTAAGAAGATGCAGATTTTTGAGAAACACCATCAAATAAATAAATTGGGTCAAATTCATCCATGGTGCAACTCAAGTGAAGGTTATGGAGTTATGCTAGGGATGAATTTGGCCCACTTTTCTTAAATAAGAACACGACAAAAATGATCTATTATTACAGGGATAGCTAATAGTGACTCCTATATTTAAGTTGCCTAATATTTTCCAATATAGAGGATTCTTGTGTCCTTTTCTTTGAGAAGCGCTCACACCTCCATTATTTGCAGCACAGCTTTGATATTTGACAGGAAGACTGCCCTCAGGGTAGGGAAGTGCCTTTTCTTTGTCCCATGAACTTTCATGAACTTTTGCTGCTATAAACTGTTTACAATTGCCACTTCCCTTCTCTCATTCTAAGTCTAGTCCTGTGCAGCAGACACTGATACGGGAATGTGTGGGAGCAGCCTGAACTGCTGGGAAGAAACTGGGCTGAGCATGATGACCAGGGCATGTTGGTCTCCGTGGGGCATATAAACTGGCTAGGCAGCAGGCAGACCAGTCCTGAAGACAATTAGTCTATGCTTCAAAGTGATGTGGAAAAAATTACACCATTAGCTGACATAGCTATGTTGGCAAAACCCCTGGTATAGATGCCGCTATGCCAACAGAAGAATGCTTCTTCCAGCTTAGCTAATAAGTACAGGGAGATGTAGCTATGCCGGCAAAATAACTCCTTCTGATGGTTTATGCTGCATCTCCACTAGGGGGGCTCTGTTAGCATAGCTAATGCAGTAGTGTAGTTAGGGGGGAGCAGGGGGAGCGGCCGCTCCCCCGAGCAAATTTTCCAAAAGTGGCGCCTTTTTAATTTTTGAAAGGGTGGAGATGGAGTGGACGGAGGTGGAGCGACAAAATAATGCAGGGGTCCCGCCGCTGGCCCCACCAAGAGCCCGCTGCTGGCCTGGGTGAAAGAAACCAGGCCAGCAGCAGGCTGAGACACCCCGGCTGGCAGGAGCCCATGGGGGGAATCCCAGAGCGGGGCGGGCTGAGCGGCTCAACCAGCCCCGCTCTGGGATTTCCCCCCCGCGGGCTCCTGCCAGCCGGGGTCTCTCAGCCCGCTGCCAGTCTGGGTTCTTCTTTCACCCAGGCCAGCAGCGAGCTGAGACACCCCGGCTGGCAGGAGCCCATGGGCGGAATCCTTGAGCGGCGGCTTGCTGAGCCCGCCCCGCTCTGGGATTCCCCCCACGGGCTCCTGCCAGCCGGGGTCTCTCAGCCCGCTGCCGGTCTGGGTTCTTCTTTCACCCAGGCCAGCAGCGGAATCTTGGTGGGGCCAGCGGTAATTAGTAATTTGATATGTTGGATCGGGTGGCACCTTTTTTTATGTGTTCGCTCCCCCTGGTGTTAGAACCTGGCTACGCCACTGAGCTAATGCTGGCATAACTATACCACCAAAGGGTCTATCATGTAGGCAAGTTCTCCATGTCTGGAGCGGGGAGGTCACAAAGCAGGGGCAGTTCTTCTATAGGCAAGGGATACAGAGCTGCCTGGTGTCCCAAGCAGTTGTGCATGTCGGCACCCAACTGGGAGACTCTCCGGACCTTCAGCTGTAGTAACCCCATGAAGCTCTAGAGGCGGGAAGCAGTGTTTAAAAAACCCCGAACAACCCAGGACTTGGATCTCTAACTGGTTTTGCTGTGGACTCTTTCCTCCTCCCCTGCATTGCCAGTGGGGAAATCTTTGGCTGAATGGGTCTGTCTTTCTCCCCCCAACCCTTGGCCGACAGCTCCCTTTCGGAGTAACCTTTTAACATTTTTCTTGATTTTCTTAAACAGCAAACATTAGACACATTAAGAATAGCAACAACAAAATCATTAAGCACTGTAACATTCTCCTAGGAGCCAGCCTTATCCTTTAATCAGGTTATGGAAAATTCATTCCTCTTCTAGCCATTTATCTTCTTTGTTTATGCACACACCAAGTGACCCACTTCTTAGCATCAAAAACAACAAACAACAAAAGATTCTTCACTATTTATGGATTTATGTTCTCTTTGTTTTATTGGGAATCAAATAATCAAGTCCATCCATTCTAATTAACCCTAGCGTGTGCTAAATATCTATCAATTCTATCATAGAGCCCGATTCTCTCCCATTGAAGACAATATGAGTTTTGCCAGTGACTTCACTGGAAAAAGGATGGAGTTCAGCGTCTTCTATAATGATTGATTAAAAGGGAGAAGCCCGGCCTGAAATCAGAAGTACCTTGGGTCTGTGAATAGAAGCCACGCTCTCCAACCTGAGCCTGCAGCTAGGCACAAGCAGCCTAAGCATGGAGTGAGCAGTTGCAGGGATGGGGTAAAATGGGGCCCAGCCTGTGCCATTCCTATCCCCAGGACTGTGCAGAGGAGACCCTCCCCCCCCACCCCAGTCTGCTAAAACTAGGACTCAGTTGGTGTCTTTTCCTCCTCCCCCCACACACATGGTGGGTAGTTGGCAGGGCCGGGGGGGGGGGGGGGGGGCGGGGGGAGAGAAGAAAGTGCAAAGAGGAACCAATGAGGCTCCAGCAGCCAAAGCAGGGACCTTTGGCCATCAGAGACCTTTCCACAGTTTTGACTAGACATTCTCTGCCCTGTGCTGATTGGCTTTTAGCTCCAACCCTCTCAATCACAGTCCCTTCACTCGACACTTGCCCATCTTACCCTCTTCTCCCCGTCCCCCTCACCTCCCTTCCCTTCAGTGTCCCTCTCCCTTCCCTTCCCTTCCCTTTTTCTTTCTATATAGTTTATCCCCTCCTATCTAGTCCCTTCTCCCTCCCATCCCCTCAAACCTACATGGAACTGAGGTGCCATTTGCTGCCATCACATTGGCCACTCTGCTTATGTGTGCACCACTTCCCCCAGCCTGTGTCCATCTTGTCTGTTTATATTGTGAGCTCTTCAGGGCAGGGACTGTTTGTGCAGTGCCTAGCAGAATGAGGCCCAACTCTTAGCTGATTCTCAGCACCACTGTAATAAACAGGATTAATATTAATTAATTATTAATAGATCAATTAAATGCTCTGCCATTCTCATGAATCTAATCCTCCCACATGTATGTAGCTGGCTTAAACTCAACTTCAACATCCTTTTATGGATTGACATTAAAGACCCCATCAGGACAAATTTGGCCTCAAATTTTGGTGCTGTAAAACAGATTTTTCCATAACCTATGATCAGTACAAAGGTTTCTGTTACATCTTTAAAATTCCAAAGGAAACATTTTTTGATGAAATAATTCCCCTGTAGAATCCAAACACTGCAACATCATGCTAACACATGGGAAACTAACTAGTAACTAAGCACAAACAAAAGTGAAATGGATCATTATCCTAGATGAAAGAAATGCAAAAAGTAAACCGCATAAAGGATGAAAAGTAAATTAGAGTTTTTAAATTGTATATATATTAAAAAGGATCTTGAGTTTACCTTTGTTTTAATGGAATATATTCTAGTTTTTTTTGCAATTTCCTTATTGCTCAAAATTTTCACAAATAATGAATTATAATTAGCATTTGGACCTTTTTGGCTAAAGCTGAACTTCTGTTGCATCCAGTGGTGATCACCTCAACTATTTAAATTTGTCATTCTATTACAAAAACTGAATTTTTTTTTGTTCCTATTAAGTTTTTTTTCTTTCAGTACAAAGAAAATAAAAGTTTAAGCTGACTCGCTGCTTATTGGGACCTAGAAACCCACCAGTGATTGACATACAGTATTTAGAGTAGCTGGAAGAGAAGGACAGAGAGAGAATATCAGAAGGAGAAAAGAAATAAAGCAAACCCCAGAAGATAAAGAAGAATAAATGATGAATATTGGCAAGAGATAAAGATTCTTTGTTACCATGTGTAACATAAGCTTGCATTGGCAACAACTGGGCACCCAGTATAAGGCTGTAATTTCATGTCAGTGATATTCACATTGCTTGTGCTTTTCTTTCATGCTTTATTTAATATCCCCAGAACCATATGCATTTCTGAAACTTAGCATATAGGATGGCAAAGTATTTGTCCATGGGGACCCGCACTGACAGTGGCCCAATCAGTCTCTCCTCTAGCAGAAATTTTTCCATGCAAGATCCAAAGATGCTTCAAGTGGATGTATTTTCTATTTTTACTTCCTGAATTATTACTGGATGTGAATGTCAATAATAGATAAACATATCGCAAAGAGACACAGCAAGTTCGACCTCAGCTGCCTCTGGAGAGCCACCCCTCAAATGATATCTCAGCTAGGGTGACAGATTTCCCTGGAGGGGGAAGGGAGACAAATATCCCTCCACTCTACCAATCCCCTGACCTGAACCATATGATGAATTTACAGTCTTCAATACAGCAAGGTGTGCATAATTAATGGATTGCTGAGGAACAGTTACTGTATTTTACAGTTGACATTAGAGTATATTTTTTCACAAATGAAACAATATTTATTTCCTAAAAGAGAAATAACTACATACTGTATATCAGCAACCAGCAATTGCTGCTGGGCAGAGCTAGGGGAAAAAAGAAGATTTGTATTTTATTTAAATCACTAAGAATAATTTTGTTACTTGAAATGTATTTCAGGATTGGAGGGACTTTTTAAGTGTCCATGGGAAACTTATTAAATGAGTGCATGAAAAATAAAGGTAACAGAAGATGACGTGACAAGCGTTCTGCACTGCAATTGAATCCAGATTCCTATGCAAGTAACATCTACTGTTCTATTTATATAGCAACATAAGAGTCTGTGCCTGGACACATCCTGATTTAAAGAAGCTCAAGATCTGGCCCTGTATGTTTGAGGCACTTTACAAACATTAATTCATTAATCCTCACAACACTGACATGAGGCAAGAAAGTAGATATCGTTATCCCCACTTCACAGATTGGGAAACTGATGTAGAGTGCTTAGGTGACTTCTCTGGTGGAGGCTGGAGCCATCTGAGGGTGTGCCTACACTGCAGCTGACAGGGTATTGCAGCTTGTGGCCAATCTAGCTAGCATGGCTAAAAATATAATGAAGACATGGTGGCACAGACTCTGGTGCAGGCTAGGAGTGTGAGTACGTACTCAGGTCCCTGGGCCACTGCATTATCTGCCATTTTTAGCTGCTCTAGCTAGATTACGGATGGCTAGCACTGGTATGTCTACACAAGCTACAGTTGCCCCTCTGATTGCAGTGTAGACATACCTTTAATGTAAGTAGGCAAAAAGTGGCGTGAGTTCAAAGTGCGGAGTCACTCTACAGCAGCAGGTAAAGATAAGAATGTATCAGAATCAAACCCACGGAGGCAAGCCTTGCTCTGAGGAGCCGCCACTTGATTTGTCAAAGGGCACAGAAGGAGTCAGTAGTATCCAAGGTGGGATTAGAACTGAGGAACTCCTGTCAGACCCCACTGCCAAGCACTGTGCTCAGATCACACTGTCTGATTGATAAGGGTGGCACATTTAGCTACACAAAGCTGTTTTCTGTGAATTACACTTTTAGGCGTATAGTGGGCCTGTTAGCCAGTCTCCCTATGAATTTGCCTTATGGAGCAAATCCGACACGCTGTGGGTGCTCGCGCATGGAGACTCTGTGCTTGTTCTTATCTTTACTGTTTCCCTTAACTTCACCCTAGATTACTTTTATTTTAGATTATGTGTATACTATTTGTCTATGGAAGAACAACTATTCTCTGACCTGCCTCCAAGAATAAGAAGAAATTATTCTATTTTACATTGTGCATTTTTGATAGGAAAACCCATTATAGAAGAGCAGTGAGAGAGAAACTTTAATTTGTAAATAAACAGGAACAGACACCCAAAGCCTGCCACATTTGGATGCTTGTGATACCGTAGTTTTGCACATAGTAAAAAGGAACTTTGATCTATCACTAAACTAGTCAGTAAGACAGTATGTAGAAAGGGAAGACTCTGTCTGATTTATGAATATCCATGGTTCTTAGCATGTGTTAGGATCTCAGTTATTTAGCCCCTTTCATCATGATGGGACTGTAACAGGCCTATAAAGTCAACATGTCACCTACATATAGGATTATGAGTAGGTCACTAGTTTACTTTAGACATCATAAATGGGGGCGGGCCAATAATTTCAATGGAAGAAAGTTGTTTGATTTTGTCTTTCCTTTGGTACCATTTTTGCTTTGAGAACATTAGTGACCATTTTCCAAGTGCCAGGGTGACACCCTTGTTTTATTGTTCCCCCTCTGTGCCCAATACACAGAAGATATTAATCAGTTATGGCCTTGGTTACAGAACTGAGGCTCTTTAGCTCAAGTTGTAACAACTTATGCTTTTAGCTCTGAAGGTCCCCAATGTGGTGGCCCAGATGGTGGCTGTCACACCAGCAGAACTAGTCCAGCTGCTTGGGACTTCTCACCAGATTGCGGAATCTTATTATAGGGCTAGATTGTGGCATGGGGACCTCAGACCCATGCAGGAGAATCAGGGGGAGTAAGAATTTCCTTGCATCCCAGTACAGGCTTCCAGGACCTTGGGTCCAAGTGCATAGCAGCATCCACTTTATACCTTGAGGAAGTAGCTGGGGCATGAGTGGAGCCTTGGTTACATCCATCTTGTTGCTGGCTTATGCAGTTGAATTTGCATAGGGTGTGTCATAATTTGTTTTGAGATAGGTCAATAGAAAATTATCCTTCCCCCTGCTCTCCCTAGGAGCTAGAAGGAAGCAGAGGAGGATTTATGACTTAGATAATGTCTACACTTACAGCAGCGTTTAGAGTACACATACTGCATGCTCCCACAGCAGGGGTATAAATAGCAGTGTAGACAGAGACGCACGGCTTAGATGAGTAGAGTAAAGACACACCAGAACCATGTGGTAGATACCCTAAATGACTCTCTATGACCCCCAATGGTGCCTCCTCTGTCTTCATTGCTATTTTAGCAGTGTAGTTTTCTGCTGCCTCCCTGCTACCGGAGACTTTTCCCATCACAGTGAAAGAATTTAATGGGGGGAGACTCCAGCAGCTCCACACTGTCTCCCCCGCTAGAGCCTTTCCTCACCGCAGTGAAAGGCTCTGGCAATGGAGAGCTGCTGAAGACTTTCCTAGCTGCCTGCCCCTTGCTAGAGCCTACACTGATGTGTAGCGACACAGTGCAGCATGGATGCTGGCAGCCTGCTTTGTCACATGCCACACTACCAGTGTAGACAAGGCCTCAGAGGGAGGTCTCTGAGGCACAAGGCCTCCAGCGGTTACTCATGGGACGGAGATACACATGTATTGCTCAGGGCTGTGCCTAAAGGCACAATCTTGCCTTGGTAAGTAGGGTGTTGCGTCTGCAAGTGACGGGGGGAAAGTGATTCAGGAAAAGGACATCCTAGTCCAACCCGGTGTGTGGGGGGAAGCATAGAAAATTGGAAAAGGGTAGGAGAGGGGCATATAGTGTGGTAATGTGTTACCTTGGCTAGTATCAGAGTTAAATGGTACAGCTGAGGAAAAAAACGGGGAGGAAATTTGAAATACAAGGAAAATTAAAAATAAACCATCTGAGAGCAAAACCTCGTAGGTGTCTCTTCAAACTTCTGTCTCTTTCTTTTTACAATTCACTTCTCCCACACTTTATCCATAATGAAGATGGGATGGTCTACAACTTTATGACAGTTCCATTTATTTTCATGTAAACCAATCCAACGAGCAGCAGTTGCTTGATGAACGTCAGTATTAATTAAAAACTTTCAGCGTAGGAGTGTTTCCCTCTTCCCCCACCCCCGTCCCCGCGCCAGACTGGCAGAGGAGATGAAGCCTGACTGGCAGACGCAGCTGCTGAGCTGTTGACTGGAAATGTTGTCACTGAGAATGAGGCACAGAAGCAGCAGTAGCCTCCTTGACAAAGTATTTTGGAAAGAGTGGAAGCATTTTGTCACTTGCACTGCAATGCCACTCAACCTGATGAAGGGGAGGGTGTCTGAGTATCAGTCCTGAATGTAATCCTTTGCTCCCTGGGCTGGGAAATCTGCAGAGGCAGCTGTTCCACCCACACACAGGAGGAAGTGCTCCCACCATTGCTATCTAATGTTGCGTCCCTGACGGACTGGAAGAGTGACATTGACAGCTCTGGGAAGACTCGGGATGGAAGGTCACCTTGACTCGGGAGGGAAGGTCACCAAAACATGTTGCCGGTGAGAGTGAAAAAGGGGAAAAGCTCAGAAGCACTCACTAAAATTCCCCAGTCCAAGTTGTATTTATGTTTTCCTTCCTTTAGGATTGAGCCCCTGTTCACCACAGGCCCAGCACCCCACACCTTGTTGGCCTTGGAAAGGTCTGACAACCACTGGGGTTATACTTCAGTTGTCTCAGCTGTGCTCAGTACCCTTCCAGTTGTGGCAGGCTCCGGAGTGCTGTGAGCACGAAGTAAGGCACATCTGATCACTACATCGTTTTATGTAAAACGATGGCAATTCTTCTGATTCCTATCAATAGCTTATTAAGAATATAGGGTGGATATTTCAAAAACATGTAAGTGACTTAAAAACACCTGTCCTGTGAACTTCTTCTCCTAGGTCATTTTAGATGCTTCTAAGTATCCCACCTCTACTGTGTTGTCTTTTGTAAAACAGCTTGGTTTTTAGAGCAGTAATAACACGCCTTTTACAAAATGTTTTAAAAACATTTGTAATGGTTTTCGCCAACAACACGTTTAAAAGCGTTTAACTGGTTCTCCAGCCTCTGTAGGCTTGAGAGGGAAAGAGAGAGAGGAAATTAGAAAAGAAGACAGCCTCTCCAGATCAAAGGGTGGGTCCTGATGAGATTAAAGAGATGAATGGCGCTTTACAAGTGCAAAATGTTTTTTTCTTAAAACACAGTTCTATACATTGAGGGGGGATTTTCAGTGGCACCCCATGGCCCTTGAAAATCAATGGGTGTTAGACATCTGATTCCCTTGTCTCAGCCATAATAGTATTGCTAATATAACTGAGCTTCAGAACAGCATTGTAATGGTGGTTCAGATTCTCTGCTGTGTATTGAGCTTCTGCTCAGTTTTTCTTTCAGGTTTCTGGTATCCCAAAACTGGTTCTCCACCAGCTAGTGGTGTCAACTCTAGGCCCTACAGAATTCCTTACATTCATTTCTTTCCCTTTATTGGGTCTGCATGTCATGGTGCTCCGTATCTCTCAAGACCAGACCCTTACATTGCATACAGAACACTAGGGTCTGGCTTCTAGTCAAACACTTTGCACAGCCCTATTCCACACTCCTATTTCCCTGCTGTAATCACTAAAGCACCCAGCTTCCATGCATTAATAACACTGGCAGTACTATTTGTGGTCTAGTTAAAAGTTTGAGCTGGCAAAGTATATTTCGACTGAAAAGACACAAAGTTATTGCTTCCAAAAAAGACATTGGTTGCATCGATTCCGTTGTGCATCAGCTTAAAAAAAGTCTAAATAGAAACGTCTTTTTGCCAGAGTGAAAAAAACAACCACCAAAACCCCCCCATCAGTTTTCATGATCTAATCTTACAATTGGTTAGAATTTCTGTCTATTGGTTGAAGGAAAACTTGGTTTCAGTAAATTTTGTTTTTAATAAAAATGTGTTACCTACGATAAATATATATTGCTTAGGTCAAATGAATCTGATTGTGAAAACACATTGAGCAAAAGTATTGGTAGGGTTTAATTTCATTGCTTTTTTAAAAAGAAGCTATTGAATGCTGGTTTGAATTAAATTCTATTTGTTTTAATAAAAGTGTAGTGGCCTGAGTGTACATATATTTGTTTTAGTGCCGGTGCATTGGATCCAATAAAACTATATTGGCTTCACTGCTTATGTCTCCTTTTCAGAGAAAATGGATTGAATGGGAAAATGAAACAGGCATGAATCAACCAGCCCCAAGGTCTCTGCTCAACTCTGGCATCCAAATAAACTAGAAAAAAATACTTTATTACAAAACATTGCTTTTACATTTAAATAAGCTTTAATGTCAAGGATGCACATGAGGAGCTTAATTGCTCCCATAAAAGACTGTGGTTTTCCCAACCAAGCTTTGCAGTGGACAACCTGTGCAGCTGCTTCAGGCTACATAAGCAGAGATTTCACAGTAATCCAGTTAACAGGCTGGCTTCTGCTCTCAGTTACTCCGATGTAAATCAGACTCACTCTCACTTGAGGCAGAGACAGTGACACACCATCTTTAAGCATCTACAATAATGCATAACAAGTGTCACTGACCCCAACCCGTTGGGGCTACATCCAAGTGTAGACACGTGCTGCACCAATATAAGTCATGTCTACGCTAGAAGTTTGCAGTGGTGTGGAGACCACTGCAAACCAGTGGCTAAAACGCTTCTGTAGGCAAGGCCAGAGTTCAGGTTTTTTCTTTTAACTCTCCCCTAAGTTTTCCCACATACTCCCCTAGAGAGAATCAATCCTGTTAGCTGAAGACAGGCTTATGTCATCTTAGGTGCCTTTGCACATGATTTAACTACTTGTCACATGATTGGCAGTTTAGGTACTGCCTAGGTAACATGCCTGAAAACTGTCCTTAGGTCAAAAAGGCCATTTAAGCCAAAGGTGAAAGGCTGGCTGGAACTTAAGTTTGAGGTTTGGACTGATAGAATGGCACCCCATATAGAAAAGAGAGTGCTCACTGATGGGTGAAAAGACAGTAGAAGAGTGTTTGTCATTTGGTTTTTATTGAAAAACAAAAAATTACATGTTTTAACCATATGAAAAAAATATCCTCATAAGCTGGTTTTGGTTCTGCTTGAAGGTGTGTGCGTGTTAAACCATCTGAATTCAGATCAATAAACGGTTAGGTGAAGTTATTTGTAAAATTATTTTATCAAAGTAATGGATCTCTTGGGAATGCCAATAAATGCCCCCCTCCTGTGTTACCTAAACTGGGTGGAATAAAAATGTTTCCTTCCTGTTCATAAGCCATGCCAACGCACCTACTTTACACAGACCAAGTGACAGGAAAAGCATGTGATACAACAAATCCCCAGAGGAGTTTAAATGGACACTTCACTCTCGGTCCTGTTACTGTAAGATAGCTTCAAGTTGAAAGGAGCTGAAATGGTGTCTCCTTCATATTCTGCCTGTCTAGGTTCTTATACACTTAAATATACAGTATTAAATCACTGTCACCCTACAATTCAGCCTAAGTAAAAGCCTCTCTGTGTAGCTGTGCTTCCTCAAAGCGGAATCAGGTTGTGTCTGAGTCGGAATCTGCTTCCAACTTCCCTCGTTCTCTGGGGGGCGTGGGGAAATGTAATCTGCTGCAATCCTTTTACAGCTAAAGTATTGGTGCAGATTTCTCCCCCTTCTGCAGTGGCTAGGGTGCTGGCTGATGCTCTGGGTGGGTGCAGGAGAGGTGGAGCCAAGGCTCCATGCTGCTGCCAGCCCACTCCTTGCTTACCTGCATGGGACTGGAGGAGCAACCACTAGGCCACTGTTCTCCTGATCTGCACAGGCTCTGGTTACATTGGGCGTAGCCCATGCAAAGGCCTAAGGGGGGCTACTTCTGCGTCCTCCCTCCCCCACACAGACACACAAGACTAAGAGGGCTCTCATTTAAGCCTAAATATGTAGTACTTAGTTTTTGATGATGGTTTTTTGCAGTGCTCTAATCTTTGCTAGATCTCTCTTCCTGGCCATAATTACCACAGTAAATTATCTTAACCGGCTCTTTATAAGTAAGTGTGACATCAGAACACCCCACCCTGTTATCCTTAATGAACGACCCCGCTGTGAAAGTTTCCTTACCCTGCTTCTCAGGCTCTTTGTTTGTGATCAGTACCTATCTCCTCACAAGACTTTGTCCTGATTCACTTCTGAACTAGAATGCTGGGTAGCGGCTGCTTGTGAAGTCTGTGCTGTAAAATCAAATAGTGGTCTCAGGGTGACTTGAATTCTAACGAAGGATATGATGGTGAGATGTGAACACTCATGGGTGGCAGATGAACCCCCTCTTTGGGGAGGTAGACCCCTGGCCCTGCCCCTTCTGCCTGAGGCCCTGCCCCCGGGAGCCCTGAGCGCCCCCCTTACCACTGTGGCCTGAGCCGCTACTGGTCACCTAAGCCCCTGGCCGCCAGCCCAAGCTCCAGGCTGCCGGCTGCATGTGAGGCTCCACCAGCTTTTGGGGCCAGGCGGAGCGAGGGCGGGGCCTCAGGGTGGATCATAGGTGGGGCCACGGCCTGAGTTAGGGGAGGCTTAGCCTCCCCAAGCCTTCGATACCCGCCGCCCATGTGAACACTGCCTGTGCACAGTGATGGAGAGGTCTTTCTGCTACAGGGAAAAGAGAGCTTCACTATTACCCCTCCTATGACAAGCCCCCAGTAACCATTGCTTTGTGTCAGGCTGCAGCCTGCGTTGCATTCTAGCTATCTGTGAACAGACTAGTATTTGGATAGACAGAAAGCTTCACAGAATGACATTAGTTTGCACGCAGCTTTTGTGATCAAGTCACCAGGGGAGGGAGTGTTTATTATGACTGCAGAAGGTCAAGATAGTGTGTAGATTAACACAACATGTCTGTTGAAGGAATTACAGAGAATAAATTACAAGTGGCCTTTTATCTTGTCCATTTAAGGACACAAAGAAGAAAAGTGATGACAGAAGAGATTGATACTCAAATGTTAAGGCAGAAGTACTGTGATGGTGGTGCTGGTAACTGATACAAGTGACTGCAGACAAGCCTGGATTCAGGGAGGGGTTTTGACTATCCAAGGCAGGGATTTGAGAGACAGCTGTGAAAAGCTTTCTCCGTCACTCTTCCTGGCAGAAAGCACTACAGCAGTTGGGCAATACATCAGTTAAAGTCTCTCTCACACATTCCATCTGAAAGTTCTCAAAGCGTCTTTTGCCTCTCAGTCCTCATCAAACTAACAAACTCCGAAAGCTGCACTGGGAACACCAGACTGTGAGCATAGAATAAAGTCAAAAAAGCCTCAGTCAATTATGCCCCAGTAATATCAAATCAATGAATTCACAGTTTGACTGTTTATGGCAGATGGACGAACACTTGTCGGTTACCTAGTGCTGAGTGAGCATCAGATTTATTTCCAGAGCTTGTTTCTATCATTTCTCCTGATTGACACTGCAAGGCAAAGTGGCTTTTCAAATGGGAAAGATCCCCGAATATTTAATGGTGAGCCACAATGAAGTCCACTCTGAAGTCCACGAGGGGGCAAAACACGTCCACTCTGGGACTTTTGGCTTATTTTTACTTAAGAATCGGAAGAAATGAAGAAGCACAGCACCCTAATCTGGCACTAGAGATAAATATTTGCAATAGCTTCTCTCTGTGGTGCTGGGGGCTCCTGGAGCTGTTCTCGGGAACTGATTTTCCAGAGGCCAGTCACACTGTGGGTGGGCGGAAAAATCCCTTTTTTACCCACAGGGTGAATTAGGAACAGCCACACAAAGCAGTGTGAAAAATCAGAATCTGGAGCTACCGGGCACATAGAAATGAGAGCAAACGCACTAGCCTCTGGTACATGTCAAAAATGAATCCACATTTCCATCTTACGTTTGTAATTGCCCAGTAAAGAGAAATTCTGGATGAGCCAGAACCAAGTCCAAGCATTCACACAGCTCTGAGAGTTTAGATCCAAGTTTGAATTTTGCATCTTGAGCCAAGCTCTATTATTTAGTCATCCACAGGTCAAGATTGGCTGCAGCGTTGCAAGTTTCCCCACACTGATCCTTCTCCTCTGTCAATGCATTTCTTTTCCCTCTTGGCCTCCCTGCTTCCCTTCCCATGGAATAAATGTGCCCCCTGAGGCGGGAAGAATGCTGGCTGCTGGTCTTTCTGCAGACCCTGTGGTTGCCTTGTACTTGTGCTAGCATCAAGGTAAGATAACAATGAGGCCAGGACTGGAATAAGCAGACAAGATCACAGCCAGATGCAGGTCTGTGTCGAACTTATGGGGGAGCAGCACTAACTGAGCCTGGTCTGGAAACCTGCAAGCTCTTATTTGCTTGAATAGAGACGGCACTGGAGAGGGCACCCCAGGCACTAGGCCTGATGAGCCCAACTCTAGACTAGACTGTCACAGGGTCCCAAAACAAGAACCTCTGTTGCTCACTTTGGACTGGAACTGTTTGAATGTCTGGACCTAGGGTATTTGCAACCTTTCTCTTTCCTGCCAGCCCCAGTAAAATACTTCTCACTTAGCCATGTGTCTGAGTGGCTATTGGGACCCACCAGGGCTAATGCCTATAAGGACTAGCTACTGAAGCACCTACAGTGTGTTTCTTTCAGAGCAATATTCCGCGAATAATGATTATCTGGATCATTTTCTCTAGTGCATACCTACTAAATTCAGTAAACAGTTTAACAGACTGACAGTGTCTGGTATATAAAGCTATCCTCAATCTTCCTGCATGGTCACGTCTGCAAATAAAATGTCTTTGTGACTGAATTCCCATGTTCTTTGGGCTTCAGGCATATCTTGCAGCTCTATTTGATCAACCACAAACATTGGGAACAAAGTCGTCTTTCTGCTTAAAAATTAAACATGGAGCAGAGTGAACGCATGTATTTATCATAGTGTGTAATACTCTTACTCACTTGAATTGACAATGAGCAACTTATTTCCATTTTCCCCTGCTTCCATTTGTCATTGAGGAAATTCAGTCCACGGCTGTGTCATTGTTAGAATAATCTCAGACTTCTGGACACCAGTCAGATTATGACAGTCACACAAAAGAAATGCCACATTCATCTTGGACAGGTTTTGCTTCAGAGGTGTGTCTTCATTTCTAGTTGACCTGTTCTGCTGCTGGCATATTGACTTCCAGCTGTTACCCCTTGTGGAATTTTAGGGCCTGCCTGAACTAGAAATAAAATACAGAAAGAGGATCTGGTTCCAATACAGCTGCTTCCTGAACCAGTCACAATATGGTTGCAATTTGTAGTGTAGACAGGGAATTAGCTGTGTTCCATAACCTGTGTAGACAGGGCCAGCTTTAGCAGGTGCGGGACCCCATGTCAATAAGGACGGCGGGCCCCACCGACTTTGTAGAAGCAAAAAAAAAAATTGAAAAAGAATCGCCGGAATCGGCTGAAAGCCGGCCCTGTGTGTAGAGCCTTGCCTGTGTCTGCTAGAAATCAATCCCCCGACTCAGTTGTATTTGTAGCATGAATTTGTATTTGTAGCACAATTTGTAGCTTTATCTGGCCAGAGTCCAGGGAGTTTAGCACATCACCATGAGAAGCAAAGTGCTTATTTGAACAGTAAAGGTATATTTGCCTCTATGTGCAGTCAAAGTTTTTATAAAACATTTATTTGCTGCAATATTGCTAAGACTTACATTTTTCTTTCCATCCACAGTTAAAACTCTCATCTAGATACTCATCTCACATCTTGACTGCTACAGCCTCCTCCTGCTCTCTGGCTCCAGGGACGTCCACCAAAATGCATCTTCTCAGGTTAATCTTCTTAGCTTGAAAGCTTCTCTTCTGCACCAACAGTAGTTGGTCCAATAAAAGATGTTACCTCACCCACCTTGTCTCTCTAATATCCTGGGACCAACACAGCGACAACAACACTACACACAATTGTCTTACCACATCATTCTGATCATATCACCCACAGGCGCCAACTTCCGGTGGCGCCGGTGGGGGCTGATGCCGGGCCCCGCCCCCGATGCCGGGCGACGTGGCGGGGCCCCGCCCCTGATGCCGGGCCCCGCCCCCGACGCCGGGTGACGTTCCAGGGCCCCGCCCCCGATGCCAACGCAACGTCGCCCGGTGTCGGGGGTGGGGCCCCGGAACTTCTCCCGGTGGTGAGGTGAGCTGGGCGCAGGCCCCGAGGCTGGCAGGGAGCTGCCGGTGGGTGCTGAGCACCCACCAATTTTTCCCCGTGGGTGCTCCAGCCCCGGAGCACCCATGGAGTCGGCGCCTATGATATCACCCCCTCTTTCTGAATCCCTCCACTGGTTCCTTCTTCTCCACCACGGCAAGTTCAAGCTTCCTGTCCTCACTGTCAAGGAGCTTTACAACTTTGCCGATTCTTGCTTATTGCCCTTCATTCCACCAATGAGGCCAGCCTCCACATTGTCCACTTTTCACACAACCATCCTCACGCCACCCCTTCTGCGTGGACTGCCCTGCCTGAACTGATCCAGAGGACCACTAGTTTCTGCTCCTTCAAATCCCACCTTAAAACTTTTATCATGAGAGTCTCAAGAAATTAGCACATAAGAATGGCCGTACTGGGTCAGACCAATGGTCCATCTAGCCCAGGATCCTGTCTTCCGACAGTGGCCAATGCCAGGGGCTTCAGAGGGAATGAACAGAACCGGCAATCATTAAGTGATCCATCTCCTGTTGCCCAGTCCCAGCTTTTAGCAAATAGAGACTAGGAAGACCCAGAGCATGGTTTTACTTCCCTGCCCATTCTGGCTAATAGTAATTGATGGACCTATCCTCCATGAACTTATCTAGTAGTTCTTTTTTTAATCCTATTATAGTCTTGGCCTTCACAACATCCTCTGGCAAAGAGTTCTACAGGTTATTATTTGACTGTTTAATGGCTTGGTAAAGGGGTGGGTGGGATAACTAATATTGTTTAATTTTTTTTTATTGCATGTATCCTCCCTCACCTTCTATATGTTGCTTTTCTGGACAGGGGCTCTGTCTTCCTAGATGCGTTGACTGAGCTGCCATAATTCAGATATGGATGCTGCCATAATACAGATGTTAAATAATCTATAATACATAAAATATTTTTATTAGATTTCTAAAATGTATCCAATGGAGTCTCAGGAGATGTGAATATTGTTTAATAAAATACAAACTCAGTGCTCAAGAAACAAAGGAGAGAGAGATTTCCCCCAGTAATAAACAGCCCTAAGGCTGCAGTGAATCTTGCACAGCTGCTGTGGGGAAGAATGAAGGGAATTGAGAATCGGCTGTTTGTAGTTTTAAAAATTAAAAAAGCTCGGGAAATATATCTTAGGGCTGAGGGGGGAAATCACTGGGAGCAACTGAATCATCCCTCCCTGATGCCAACTAAGGGTAATTCAGCCAGATGGCTCAATCTTCTCTCCCAGCTGAGAATTTCATTTTGTGAGTGCTGTATAAGGGGAGTACTGCCTTGTTAAGATCCTTTCTGTCTGCCTCTCAACCTGCCCTCACTTACTAAACTCCAAAAAGGAATTACTCATGGCTCAGCCCCTCTGATGTCATTTCCCAGAGCCCAGGTAGAATGGAGTCTGACTCCAGGCCCCTTTGCACCTCTTGTGTGCTCACAGGAATATTTCATATCTGTCCTTGACTAGGTGTGATTTAGGCCTGGGCGGCCATGAAGCCGTGCAGTTCCGGATGGTTACATACCATGGACCATAATTTTGCCTTAATGCCAGGCACAGTGGTGGCATTGTGATCTGAACACTTGATTACAAAACAGGGTTTGAACTAGCACAGGGATAGGCTTTCCAATGAGGTTCCTGGTATTTCCTGCATTTAGTCACACCAGAAATACCAATGGCCTCTATTGTGTTATTTTGGTACTTTCACTTTGAGTGCTGACCAGAACTGAGAAGAACGGAGGTTCATACAAATGAAGAACAAAGAGAGAGAAAGATAAATAAACCTCAAGGGCGGGCTCTGTTTGTGCCCCAGTACTCACTTTGAGTCGTACCTTACCTATTCTATGTACGGAGGCCCATAATTTCAGTGGAACTACTCTTGGAGTAAAGTGTGTTTCATGATAAAGTGGGCAGAACTGAGTCCTTCATTTGAGTTTTCAGCAAAGGTAGAGGTTAGTTCTCAGCTCATCTGAAACCAGTTACCCATTTCTACTGTAATGCAGTCGCCCTGGAGTGCCTACCATTTAGGAACCTATCCTTTGCTTGTTGAGACTTAAACACACATGCTCACTGTCAGAGCTGTCATTTTTTACTTGTCTACATAACTATCTCTTGTTTGCAGTGTGGTTGTAGCTGTATTGGTTTCATGACATGAAAGAGACAGGGTATGGGAGGTATTATCTTTTATTGGTCCAATAAAAGGTATTACCTCACCTGCTTTGTCTCTTAACTATCTCTTGAAAGGCTAAGACTATATAATATTTTGCTAAGCAGCAGTTTGTAACATTAGGAAATGCAAATCCAGAATTAACATTGTGCCTATTACCTGGATGATTCCACATTGATTTTTTTCTCCTCTTCTCTCCAGAGGATGAGATTTGAATTTATTAAATAGAAATGGACAAATACCATAAAAATGTTTGGTGATTTAGAAAATGAATTCCCTTTGCCCATGCTTTTGCCCTTTTTTTGTGTTTGCTTTCTGTGAACATTAGAACGATCAAGTTTTACTTGCTTGAATGCTTATGGAAAGCAAATTTGAAGCATGCACGGTCAAATACTGCCAGATAGCAGAAGTGCCAGGTTGCGATGACAAAGCTAGGCTGATGCCTTAAGCCTAAACTTGCCTAATGAGGGACAACATTCTTCATCTACTGCTGCTGTGGCCATTTCTCTTCATTGTGTGCTGGGCAATTAGTGTGTTTGAAAGGGACACTGCTTAACACAGCAGGGGTCAGGGTTCCCAATAATCCTCACCAGAGGCCTGGCACACAGGCAATTAAATGAGGATCTGACTGTGCTCCTGGCAACTAGGGCTGTGTGTGCGAGTGCAATTATTTGGGGTGAACGTGTTAAAAGAAAATTTAATTGCAGCTGTGCACCTAGACAACCGATCTTACAGTGACATCATTTTTCTCGGACCAGTGACTTAGGCAAAGCCAATCTGGCCCAGAAAAAATGAATAAAATTCATGTATTCTCCTTATTTGAAAAATTCAGAGCCCTGATGCCTCTTCATGCCCTCTGCCCGACCATTAAAGTTACATTCATCCAATTAGAGTACAGATACAACACCATGTGACTTCAGCCACCATTCATAACTAACACAACTCACATTTTGAATAGTGAATATCGGATACTTGCAGCAAATTCTTCACAGCCAATCTAAGAAGTTTTTAAAAAAAGAGAATAAATTGGTCAAGTAAATTTGAATTACAGATAAATCAGAGGAAATCACAATCTCCGGCTATTCTGTGAGCAAAAAAATAAAAAATTACCCACACAATGTAGTTTCTTTTATTTGCAGAGAATGATTGACTCAGTTCTGACATTGAGATCTTGCAGTGGGGTGGACTGTAAGCAGGTACTTTGTTTGCTGGTACAGACTTCTGGTCCTGACCATCAATCTTCACCCATTAAAATAACCACTGCTGCCTTTCCAAGTGTAATTTATTCAATAAGATGCTTTTTGAGGAAGTTGCAGGGATTCTTGATTTTCATTTGTCTTTGTCTGGATCTATGAAATAAGTTTCCCGTATTGTCCATTTCATGCTAATTTCACAATATATTCATATATTCATTTCAGCTATGTAATCTGGGAGGCACTCTGCTGACAATCAGACACTGCAGTTAAAAAATGGAGATACACAAATCAGCTGAAGACAATTGAATACGATCATTTTACATAACAATAATAGACTAGAAATATTAAAAGTAAATGCAAGTGAGTTTAACTGGCTTTTAGGCTTGAGCCTTTTAAATTATTTGTAGCAGGTCCCAGGGCTGGCAACCAGGACAGCTGGGTTCTAGTCCATCCTGCTACTGATACAATGTGTGACCTTGGGCAAGACACTTAATGTCTCTGTGCCTCAGTTTTTCTAGGAGTCAAGATACTAAGGGTAGGTAATAAGGATGTTAGAAGGATACCCAGTATGCCTCATGTGCCATGCTAACTCGTAGTTAGGGACACATATCTTTATGCCCTTTATATCTTTACCTATCTAACTTAGCATACACTTGGAGTTGCCACTGGGTTATTTTTAGGTCATTCCAGGAATATATATTTCTGCAAGCTCTGTTTCTGGGAATTATGCCAGACTGGGGAGGATGACAGACACAGTCTACATGGAGCCCGCAGGGATATATACAAAACAGCCATTGGCATTTTCTTTCTTGTCATTCCTTATGGCCCCAAAGGGAGAAGGAAGGTCAGTTTTATGGAGGAAAACAGTTTAAAAGAAACATTTCACTGGTATTGAAATGAAGTTGGAGGGCAGATTATGGGGGAGATGTGGAGGAACTACAGGACACTGACGTGAGCTACTAAGTGGCTGCAAGACTGTGTACAATGGACTATCCACTCTGCAAGGCGCAGAACACTTCCTGCAGGGCACTGAGCTCTCTGAATTCCCTCAAGCAGCTCTTGCAAGTATTGAGGGAGCTAAGGACCTTGCAGAGTTGGCCTTAGAAAACAGTGTTCCTATTAATCAACGTACAGCGAGAGACATAAGAGTGGTGGTATCTTTTTTGCTACCCGGCCTTCCCATTTCTTTTGTGAAAGACCCTGGGGGAGACAGCATACATTGTGAATGAACATGCGGGGATCCCCAGAATGACTTAGATGTCTGAAAATACCAGGCACGTGCAGAGCTGCAGGCAAACAATTATACTGTGAGCAATAGATTTACACTGGTCACATACAGTAGTTCTGTCTGTTTTGCCATGTTTGGACACTGTTGCTCTAAGAGGAATGGGATGAGCAGAACGGGTTGGAAGTAGGAGGGAAATGGTGAGAAGACGGACTGCTGGGAGATGCCTCCTAGGAAGCGCCTTTGTTTTGTGTTCTGGTTTCTTATACAAAGAAAGATGAAAGCTATTTGTGTACTGAGCTCTGTAAGGTTACACTGGCCTCCTTATCAGCCACATAGCAGCTGTGACTCCTGATCTTGTGGCTCGGAATGCTGAGTTTCTAAAGTTTTATCTGAGAACTGGGTGCATGAATTTGAAGGCTGTGAAGTTTGAAAATATTTGGATCTTAATAGTTTTTATATGGGCAAATCTTATTGTGAACACAGAGGCAATCTTAGTTCAATGGGTTTGTACTGATTGGCTAGGACTAGAAAACACTGTTGTCTCTCTTTGACCCGAGCAGCTAGTCAAATTGCAGAGCCCTGGAGATGTTCCGGTTGGAAGCAGAAATTGACGGAGTCTGGTATTCTCTTGGATGCAGTCTTGCTTGTTTACAAGGACTATACAAAGTTCTGCTCTTCTGGATGCAGGAAGAACCAGGAACAACAGGAGCAGTTGCTTAGCTTGCAGCCCCAAAACTCTTTAGCCAACAGACCCAAAAGTTCTCTCTCTAGCTTTTCCCAGAGTCACACTGTCATCACAGGCTACTGCTTGGCTTTCTTGCCTTTTTGCCTCTCTCTGTTCTTGTCTGTTTTCAGTTTCTGTGTGTTCTCTGACAGCCTCCCCCCTTACGTCCCCAACCTGGTCACAATCCCCACCCTTCATCCACATGGTGCTAGTTTCTATTTGGCACTGAGGTAAGTGTGGCCCCTCACCTGTCTCTTACAACTATCTATAATGAAAGGCACATTCTGTTTGAATGAGGCTTTAAGTCGGCCCATTACGAGGTGCCACCCAGCTCAGAACAATACTATATGGCTTTTCCCAGTGAACATGGTTCAAATAGCAGGTTCAAAATGTTATCAAGATAGAACAAAGGACTTTCCCACAGCTCATGAACATAAAAGTAGCTTTAACATCCCGCTGCAGATTTGATTCAAGCTAATTTTCTGTACTTTTGGGACTGAACATTTTGTACTGTTCTCTTGCCTCCTTGAAAAGTACCATGGCGAGGATGTTACATGACTTCAGTCCTTTGAACTGTGTGCAGAGGGCACAAAACATTGCTGTCCCGCCACTCTGTTAACAGGCAGCGCTGTATAATTAATAAAATGTAACGAACTTTATTAGCACCAGCATTCACCTTGTCTGGAGCCAGGATTTTGCCCAGTGCATCTTATTAACAACAATGGGACATAATTATGTAGCTACCAGCACCAGGCGGTGATTTTCTTCTTCAGTCACTGCCTCTTTTTTGTACAGAGGTGCTACATATCACAAAACTATGGCTCAAATATATCTTGTGGTCATAAAGGGAACTTTTCTTCAACATTAGTCCACAAAAGAGAGAGAGAATTTAAAAGCCAAATTAACCTCTCACATTCTGGCCCAATATGGGTATGTGCGGAACAAATTTTGGTAAGGGAGAGTTTTATAAGGAATCGGTGTGGAAAAGCTGTTATCTGATAGATAAGTAATGGGCTTCATCAGTCACGTTTGTGCATGGAGGGGTGCAGCACAGCAGGAGGGAAGGGAGAAGAGGAGAGAGAGAGAGAAAAGGGGGAGGGAGGAAGGGTGTCTGCTGGAAATATTTCACAGACAGCCAGAGTGCAGCTCTGCATTCAGACTTGAAAAGACACAGATCATCAGATACTATTGCATGCCACTGAAAACTGGTCATAAATATTAGAGAAAAGGATACAAGGACAAAGGGAGGAACTGTGTTTTAAAACCGCCACTGTTAATTAACAGTGTGTGTAGAAACAACCAGGATAAAGAACTAACATTTGTCAGACAGGTATGTCGTGTGAAAGCCCTGGTCTGTAACACTATTGATAAACCAGCTCACCTGTAAAACTGCACCATGATCTATATGATTATGTGTAATGCAGTAACACCCAAAATGTGCTAGGTGCTGAACAGACATAGAAAGGTGTGGTTCCTGCCCCAAAGAGATTGCAAGCCCTTTACTGTAGTATCAAAGCACCAACGGGTTAGTAAATAAGGTTGCATTGACATGACAGAATGATAGTGGCTGGTAAATAAGCGTCTGGGTTATAACACAGAATCTGCTTTCCACACTCTGATTTGCATGTGAAACAGACATTTATACGTTGGGTTTGTATTCTGTGACCACAGTGCACTGAGCATAGAGCTGGAAGTCAGAAGATCTGGGTTCTCTTCCAACTCTGCCACCGATTCAGTGTGTGACATCAAATAAGTCCTTAAGACCAGAATTTTCAAAACTGTTCTTTAATTTTAGATACAGTACTTCCGTTTTTGAGCACCCAGCTTGAGAAACCTAGTGGACACTTGAAAATATTGGCCTCACTCTTGGTCTAAGTTTTCCTACCTTTAAAATGGAGATGATACTGTGTTATCCATCTTCTAAAGTGAGAAAGGCCAAATCTATAAATATTATTATAACTATTACAGTACATAGGACAAGTGTGTGTGTATATACTATATCACATGCATCTCGCTTGCATATGGTATACATTACATTTTACATTCGTTATGAACATTCATAAAAATACAATGCAATTTAAAATGTATTTTGCATTATCTCCAAAGGAGGTGCAAAGTTCTCATGTCTCCAGAGTTTAAGCATTTAAATCACAGTGTAGGTTTCTGTTCCTAAGCAAAATTCATGGATATTCTGTACGTTCAGAACAAAATGGCAAGATTTCCATCCTGACTTTCATTTCACATGATGCCAGAACTTCAAGGTTAAAAACAAACAATTGTACCTTGATTAGATACAGATACTTTCTGGCTTTTGCCCTCCCCTAATATCAACACACCCTTTAGAAAACAAGTCCCAGTAGGAGTGGCCGCATAAACATTTATTAGAAGAAACAGCAATGTGTTCTGTTGAAGTATTTGACTGTAATTTAAGTAGCTGGTGAACCATGGCATTAGTGGGTTTATAGAAGCCCCTGGCATCTTGCTATGAGCTGCATTGCTTTCCCCCCCTGTGATTCAGATGTGGGAATCCAATAAGAAAATAAGACAGTTCGTTCATGTTGCAGTGTGTCATAAACTGACACTAGCAAATATCATGTGACATGTCCTAAGTGACATAATGTGATGTGATGCATCAGAACTACATCATGTTCAAAACCCAACAAAAATGATTATCTGCAGCAGTTTGAATTAACTGTGGATAGATAGAATCTGTGAGTCATTTGCTAGTGCTGTGACTTTATTAGAAATGGTGCTGCTCCCATCCAAAATACTCAGCCCGGGGTGTGATTTAAAGGTGAGTAGAATGTATGTGATGCCTCGGGTTTCTGGGTTTAGATTAAAACTAATAAAATGAAGCAAAAAATTGAGGATAGATTAAAAAAATATATATAAATTCAATACACCTCACATTAACATTTTTTTGCAGTGTTAAAAATTGTTTGTGGATGGGGCAATAAAATATCTCACACATACCCCGGGATTTTATTCTCAAAACCAGGGGGCTTCAGAGGAAAACCATATTTAACACCTTCAGTTCAATTGCCCTAGATATTGCTGGTTACAGTTCACTATTATATTACCAATCTTCATTTCATTATTTTGTGTAGATATCTCTTGTAAGCATCCTTACATTCCAGGAGACCATCTGTTGCCTGTTAATGGAAAGTAGTTTATTTTGGGGGCAGGAAGAACTGACTAATTTTGGTTCCCATATAAGAAATCTTACAAATTTGTAGTTTTTGTGAAAATAAAATCATTCTCCTAGGCTTGTCTTCACTAGGAAATGTAATTGTGTTTAAACAGGGCTCGTAGGGGACATAATCCTGACCACAACTGACTGCTCAGTGTACATAAGGCCAGAGTGTATTCTGCAACATCTCCGATGGTGATGGGAAAACAATGGTGCCGATAGCTTTATTACAAGACTAGTTGATCCAAAGTTTAACATGACTTGTCCTTGTCTATCCTGATGAGTAAGCATCATGTAAGCTAATTTTATTGTGAAATATGGAGTTTAAACCTGATTACATCTCTTAGTTTAGATGAGGTCTTACAGGCCTTTTGGCCGAAGTACGTCATAGCATTTTTTTAAACTTAATTACAGAATTTTCAATCTTTTTAGGTTTTACAAAATGTTTAAATATTGCTGAAAGACAGGCTCTGGGGGGCTGTGTAGGGACTCAAGTGGACCCCACAAGCACTGCAGTAATAGATCCCATTCCTTCTGCCTCCACATTTGTTTTACTCCCTCCTATTCACCCTATCATGTGGTTTTTCTTTGTCCATTGTTTCCAGACCTATGATCTCAACCCGATGTGGTTTCAAGCTAGATATTGGAGTCATCATGTCTGTGTACATTTTCCAAAGCATCTGTTAGGATGTGCATACTTTGCAAAACAATCCTTGAACCAGGCACACGTTGCGAAATAGGTATCAAGCTGAAATCTGTATATAAGGCACGCGTTAGTTTGATGCATGTATTATATACATTTCAAAAGATATACTTGTCTATAACACACACGTTGTTTGAAGTGTATATCTGTGCTTTTGCATTATGGTGATAGCAACGCCTTTAAATATCTCCATAATTCCTTCATGCGCCCCAAATGTTATGAAAGGTATTTCTACTTATTAGGAACTTTAGGACTCTTACCAAAGAAATGGTTTAAGTTTCTCAATGAATCATTTTTTGCGGTATGGTATGATGAGCCAAAGGGCATTAAGAAAATCTTTGAAGAGTAAATGACAGGAGTATTTTTAAACACCACCTCCTCCCACCCCCATTTATGAGACTGACTTGCCCTTGAAATTTCCAGAAAAAAATGTTACCTGGGGATGCAAAATTTCAGGTGGATGGGTTAGTCTTTAGTGAAGTCAGTAGTGGGGGGCAGGGGAGTTGAGAATTTCACTTGTGGGGCCAGGGTTTCAAGAACGTTGAGCTCAGCTCCCATTGAAAACCAAGATAAGGGCAAGATTTTTAAAGGTGCTCGACACCCAGCAGATCCTCTTGTGACCTTTGTGGCTGGATTTCCCTTCGGTGCCTAATAGAAGCTGAGCTCTTCTGAACATATGGTCCCTTTGGGACGCGGAGCAGTTTTGCAAAACTGGTCCATCCGGGCAACATTAACTCTGGTGAGACTAACACGCCTCCACACTGAATATAAGGAAAATGAACCCTGTTGCATTTAAATCTTGACTAGGCAAGTACAGTGCAAGGGATAAGACCTGACTATGGAAGAAAATATTATTCTAGCAACTCAATTTGCTAAAAACAAATGATGTGGCATTTAACATGGAGCGGTCTCTCTAAAGCAGCTGAACACCTCTAATCAGGTTCCCACCTTTATATTTAAATGCAACAAAGGCTGAGGCACTGCATTTACAATTACAGAGGGTGATTTCATCCCTTTGAAATGTCCTTAAAAGATTAGCATTCATAGATTATTTATTAACTCTTAGTGAATGTATTTCCAGGCATGGAAACAACATATTACATCAATGTCTAGTTTCCAAGTTTAACTATTTGAATTAACAGGAAAATGTACACTGCAGACAGTAAAGAGTTCAGCCCACATACCACTGTGTAAGGCTTTTCCTTTAGTGTTTCCTTTTTAGTACAAAGCCTTTGTTCCTTTTAAACCCCGTGTTAATAACGATCATAACACCGGAATCTGCTTGTGATAGGTTGTAAATAATAGTTATAGCTGAAATCAGGCTTTTGGCAAAGCCATCTAATGCAGGCAGTACAGCAGTTTAATTGAGTTGTTTTGATAGTGAACAACTCATTCAAAGGTTGGCAGAGAGATTTGTGACAGAGTGGCACTGACTGTTTAACTCAAACACTCTTGCTGCCTAGATAACAAAATATGTTGTGTAAGTCTACGATGACAGCAACTGCAGCGCATCCTGCCCGGATTGTTTTCTTTAGTTGTGGGCTTTAATAGCAAATCTATCCTCCACTAAATCCTTCATCTAACTCTTGCAGAGTAAAACAGCATGCCTTAGAAGTGGTAAAAAAGAGGAGAAAAATATAAACATTATGTTCCAGGCCTCCAAATCAGGGATCAGTGCAGATTAATTATAAAATTGATATCTACAATTAAGCGGATCTACTAGTTCTCCAACGAAGGCTGGCAGAGGTCAAGTAAATTGGAACCCAGGCCTGTCTGCTTTTAGAAGAATGTTAGAACCTCCCAATAAAGTATGGAATGAGAAAGAGGTAAACAGCAGCCTGGAATGTCTGTAACTGAATATACAGTGCCAGGGAGTGATTGAACCAAGCTAGAACCTTCTATGGGAAAAAGGGGAGATCAATGTCAGGAGAGAGTTGTAGATAAAGCAGATCCTACTATACATTGCCAGTGTGTTGTCCCAATGGAAAATCCAAAAACCAAACCCAATATAATTTCAACACTATAAGTGTATAATATAACCTTTAAGAAAATTATATTTGAATTCTGATTCAAGATATCACCTGGAAGTCTGGCAGGGAATAATTCACAGATGAGATGGGAAATGAAACTGGAGAACGAGTCCCTTTTAAAAGTTGCAAAAACAAGCCTTTCTCAGTGCTATTACATAAGATTTTCAGATAGAGTAAATCAAGTTTAACTACTGAAAATTCAAAAATACACCCTATATGTGTTCACAAGTTCAATGTGAAGTTTTATTATATGAAAAGAGAGGGAGCAATCCCAAACTCACCTCAGTTTGCCCCAGATCCTCAAAGGTATTTAGGCACCTAATTCTTGTTGAATCATTGGGAGGATCTCACTTTTGACGATCTCACCTTAGTTGCTTTTTTTGAATCCCATATTTCTTATAGTACCATACTCAGGAACAAACATAAAATGATGTTATTAGGGATGGCTAAATTGGTTTAAGAACCACCAGAAACCTCTCAACAAGCCAAACCTGAACCTCTTTCATGCTCTGCATTTTTTTTAACTTATTAAAAAAATCAAATTCCTTCTAAAAATCCTCTGCACTTTCAAGTTTCAGCCATGGCCAGTGCTTCATTTGTGCCAGGGCTTGCCAGGGTTGAGCCCCAGCACCTATAGGCATGGCAGTTCAGCACCTCTGGGTTTGCTGCATCAGTTATGAATGGAAAAAAATTGCTTGAGTCCCGGCACCTAACTGCTTGAGCCCCGGCACCATTTTCATGACAAATTAAGCACTGTCCGTGACCGAAAGCACCAAACTATCTTGAGAATAGCTGTTCAGTGGGGGTGTTTGCTTGCATAGCTGCAGGTTTGTGTCTGGTATTTGAGAACTTGATCTGGTATTTCCTGTCTGAAACCAGGACATGCAGGATATATCTCCAAAAATCTGGTCATCCAAAATTTCCTGCTTGATCTTTCCAGAACAAGGAAATATGAATGTGTTTGGGTAATACTTTGGATAAGCAGCCAAACTTTTGGATACTTATCTGAACCAAACTGCCAAACAGCTTCCCAGGTTTATCCATTGCTAACTGTTATAATGAGGCTAATGACAATGATAAAAAAGGTTAATTACCACTGGAGAGGCAAACATGGGTCCTGGTCCCACCTGCTTTAAACATGTGTCGTCCCATTGGGCCCAATCCTTAGATCCTTTTGTTCAGGGCTTCTTTAGGAATACTTACATTATCTCTGGGGTTTGCCCCATTGAATATAATGGGACTGTTTTGAGAGTAAGAGCTGCAGAATTAGAGCTACTGGGAATGTTATAAAAGAAACCCTTATCTGTTAGTGGTGTGCACTGATCAGCAATGGGTCAGTCTACTTTAACCTGTAGAAAAATCCAGCCACGTGTGTTAATTCCCCATTGCAAAGAATTGAGAGTTAAAGCTGAAGCTGAACCATTCTTACTACTACTACTGAAACAATCACAGATTAAATAGGAGGAACTGATCGGCCATACTTCTTGTAAAGATATCCCTAGAGATAAATGTGCAATGTTGTTATGGAGGCTGTAGTGGTGTCTGCAGCGTAACTAAGGCTGACAGACTGCTTGCATGTGGGTGGCTGTCTTCTTTCCAGCTGTGACCAGCTGAATTATATCACCTGTCCCACTTGATATATTAGGATATGCCCAAGCTCAAGATGCATGTTGCTGCAATAGGGAAATTAATGTCCACTACTAGAGGCAATTAATAATGATTAGGAGCAAAACAGCAGGGTTAAATCTGTGCATTTAACAAAGTGTTCATACAGCTTTTTTATACCATACTTCAGCCTGGGAGTTCTCTAAAATTTCTGCTCCTTTTTGGGGGGCTAGGACAGTCGCATCTTAATTAATGTGTAAACTTAGCTGAAATGTCAAAGTTGTTTCAAAGAGACATGTTTATTCATTACTTACCTCTTGCTTCAACACTGGTACAATAAAGCATCAAACGCAACATGCACAGTATTCTACAGAGGAAAGTTAACATTCATTCTATGTCCACTTTCATTCACAGCAGCAGAAACTTTGTGTATGCATTTTTGAAGTCATTGTATCTACTATTTCTGTGCTCTTCAGCTAATGTACTAAAAAGTGGCAGCAAAATGGCACATGGAAAATTTGCAATGCTCACTGTAGGGTAAGCGCTTTAATTTTTGAATAAAATGGTCAGTGACGGGTTATTAATTTCTCTTGTGTGACACAAATGTAGGTGCGGAGCTGAATATTGGAAGCTTAATAAGAACAAGATCCTCTCGAATATATGAAACCTAAAAAAAAAAAAAGTTATGTAGTAGGCAGTACTGTGTGACTACATAAACATACATATGGTATTGCCAGCCCCAAGAAATCTTGAATCAAAATCATGAGACTGTTCTAAAAATCATGGGATTTTAAAAAGGCCAAAGGGGAGCATTGTGATCATTTCGTTTTATCTCCTACACAGGCCATAGGACGTCCCTGAATCAATTCCTGTTTGAACTAGAGCATGTCTTTTAGAAAACCATCCAATCTTGATTTTTAAAATTGCCAGTGATGAAGCGCCATCATAACTTGTGGTAAGTTGTCCCAGTAGTTAATTACCCTCACTCTGGAAAATTTGTGCCTTGTTTCCAATCTGAATTTGTCTAGTTTCAACTTCCAGCCATTGGATCTTGTTATACCTTTGTCTGCTAGGTATAAGAGCCCTTTATTATCAAATTTCTGTTCCCCATGTAGGCACAGGCGCCAACTTCCGGTGGCGCCGGTGGGGGCTGATGCCGGGCCCCGCCCCCGACGCTGGGTGACGTTGCAGGCCCCCGCCCCCAACGCCGGGCCCCGCCCCGACGCTGACGCTTTAACCTTCTCTTTGATAGGTTAAATACATTGAATTCCTTGAGTCTTTCACTGTTTTCCAATCCTTTGCTCATCTTGGAGCTCTTCTATGAACCCTCTCCAATTTATCAATATCCTTTTTGAATTATGGACACCAGAATGCGACACAATATTCCAGTAGAGGGCTCATGAGTGCAAATACAGAGGTAATATAACCTCTCTACTTCTACTCAAGATTTCCCTGTTTATACATTCAAGGATCGCATGAGGTCTTTGACCACAGCATCATACTGGGAGGTCATATTCAGTTGTGGGGTCATAGTGGATAACCAAGTCCTTTTCAGTCACTGCTTCCCAGGATAGAGATTCTCATCCTGTAACCGTGACATACGTTCTTGGTTCCTAGATGTATGACTTTACATTTGGCCATATGCAAATGCATATTGTTTGCTGGTGCCCAGTTTACCAAGAGATCCAGATCATTCAGTATCAGTGACCTGTACCATTCATTATTTACCATCCTTCAAATCTTCATGTCTTCTGCAAACTTTATGTTTATCAGTAACAATTTTATGTTTTCTTCCAAGGTCACTGATAAAAATAGTAAATAGCACATGTCCAAGAACTGATCCATGTGGGACTCTACTAAAAACATCCGTACTTGATGATTCCCCATTTAAAATTACATTTTGAGCCCTATCAGTTAGCCAGTTTTTAATCCATTGAGTGTATACCATGTAGATTTTGAATTGTTCTAGTTTCTTAATCAAAATGTTATGGTACCAAGTCAAATGCCTTACAAAAGTGTAAATATTTTACATCCACATTACTACCTTATCAAGCAAGCTTGTAATCTTATCAAAAAAGATATCCAGGTAATTTGACAAGAACCATTTTCCATAAACCCATGTTGATTTGTACTAATTATATTACCCTCCTGTAATTCTTTATTAATTGAGTCCCATATCAGCTGATCCATTATTTTGCTCTGGATAAATGTCAGGCTGACAGCCCTATAATTACCTGGTTTGTCCATTTACCTTTCTTAAATATTGGCACAACATTAGCTTTCTTCCAGTCCTTTGGAACTTCCTCACTGTTCCAAGATTTATTAAAAATCACCATAATTGTCCAGAGAGCTCTTCAGCCAGATCTTTTTTATTTTCCTTCTGGTTTTGAACCTTTAGGGCACACTTGGGTCACATTTTTCCATTTTTCTCTGCAACCATGTGGGTTACAAACTTGCTTTTTCAAAAAATGAAAGCTGAGATTCTCACAAAATCCCCTGACTCCAGGAGCCGGAGCTTTCAAAATATTGTGAGACTCATGATAAAATAGTGAGACTTTGTAGCACTGTACATAACGGCAGATGAAGGACCTCATTTACCTCAGACCCCAGCCATAAGCAACATCTTCCCTTTACTCTCTCATCATCTCAGCCACCGCTGTGAATTGGGCTGTGGACTCCTGCAAAATGGAAGTACTGCAACCATGGGTTTCATTGAGCTCAAAGGCCAGCACTGGGCAGTAGGTGACGGTGTTGGGGAACTAAATGTAAATAAACCACATATAGTTTTTAGGAATAATCACTGACAAATTTTCAACCTTAACAATTGCTTTACCTTTTCAGAGTCCTTTCTGTGATAAAAATGGCTACAGGATTTACTTTTCCATTCCCCTCAATGAAAGGCTGTAGTTAGCCTTAACGTCTGTAGAATCTCCACACAAATCTCTAATTTGTGGGAGCTAGTAGCTGGTTCTGTGTAAATCTGGTGTGAAAGTGCACCTCAAAATCAAAGCATTAAGGACTCCGTAATAGCATTCCTCTCAATCCAAGCCCTCTGCGTACATCAAATCTACATTGCTCATCCCATGTGCTGTGTATGAATGAAAATATAGAAACACTTATTTATGGTAGGAAAAGAATCACAAATGCACTCAGCTAGACGTGTAGAAAAAGTCTTTAACAAGACTTAGCAATGTGCATACG
This sequence comes from Chelydra serpentina, assembly GCA_037349315.1. Taxonomy (NCBI): domain Eukaryota; kingdom Metazoa; phylum Chordata; order Testudines; family Chelydridae; genus Chelydra; species Chelydra serpentina. The sequence goes on along the minus strand of JBAIAC010000048.1, from coordinate 20,690,009 downwards.
CTACATATTTTTTACTGCAATCTAATGAGAAACAATTCGACCTCCTGACCACAGGTGAGAAATTAGACATTATGAGGGCTTTTGAATACTTTGGTAAATTTCACAGTGGATCAGCACCAAGTTATTTAACTCAGGTGTTGTTTTGTAACATTGGCTGTGCTTTATTTGCTGTATCTAATTGTATTCCTTCAGCCTTTATAGTGATAGAGCCAAGAAGGGGAGCAAATTCGGTTTGACTGAAAATGACAGAATATTTAAAAAGCAAAGAGAAGCTATCAGATTAGTTGGAATGTTTTCTGGTGGGAAGATGAGCAGGAACAAAACATCAACAGGCAATAAGGAATTGAACTCAGGACTCCTGCATGGCAGGCCGGGACACCTACCCCATCAGGCTGGCCCTACAGAAACAGTTTATGCTAGATATAGCCTCTTCCATACAAGATGGTTGTAAGGATTGTTCTGAACGGGCTCCTGTTTGTGAGGAGGGAGTGGTATTGAGAGGATATGTGGGGCTATACATATAGTTTCAACATCAAGAGGAAAGCCCTGGAAGGAATAAAAAAGGGCACAAAGGCACTTCCTTGAAATGGTGTACCATGAGAAAGGGTCTCTAGATTTGAATTGTGGTTGACTGAACCAAGAAGATATTTGCTGTAATGGCTCCTGTAATTGCTCCAGTTATATTAATGTCAATAAAAGGAGCAACCTGTTCTAATTAGAAGTGTATAAAGGGCAATACATTATAGGAAAGTAACCAATGACCAGAGGGAGGAGTTATCAAAATGGAAAGGATATAAAAAGTTGAATAGAAAAAAATATATTCTTGGACCATAAGGAATGAAATTCTGAATGGTTTCAGATATACCATCTAAATATCTGCAAGTCCAGGCTTCCATGCTGACATCCAGGACACAACAACCAGAAAGAAGCTATATAAATCTTAACATTATTCCATGATAACAATAATAATGAACTAAACTTTTGCTTTGTGCCCATTGATCTTACAGACGACCTGGCTTTTGTGACAGCTATCACCATGAATTCATGTGCTGCCTGCCTTTTAACAAGAATTGCATTGTTCGTTTTCTGAATTAGTCTTCGGTGTACAAATGAAACCAGAAGAAGCTAGTTTTTCTAGCCTAAAGTTAATTTTCTTTGCTATTATTATTTTGACTTAGTTGTCTTTTAGCAATTATTTATGCAGGCATATCTTTCCAACCTAATCAGTTTCAATACATTTTTCTCCAACACTCAACCTTGGGTGGCAGGGGAAAAGCTATTATTTTAGATGCTGCTTTATAGGACAACAATAACAAGCCTATTGGGAATAATTGCTTAAACTTGTTGTTGGTTTTTAGATATGAACTCTACTGTGCTAGGCTGGAGTGGGGAATGAGCAGACATCTGTTCCATGGGACCTCAGGCTGGATTTGCTTGATCTTCAGCACCACCACGCCTTGATCTAAGCACAAGGAGTTCTGCTTGCATTTTGAGAATGAAAACAACACAGAATTTTTTTCTCTGTCCATTGATTTATACAAGTTGTACACAAATCTGAAGAATGCTGGAGTACCTTAACAAAACCCACCAAAGTTTACTTTTGCTAAAAGAGTAACTTTATTTTCAACAATTATGTTCTGTTTCTCTATGGGAGCTGTGGATCCATGTTAACATTGTGAAAATATCTGGCTGTGTCACTGGACTAATAAATAGATGGAAAGACAGTGCCTGCATTTGAGTGATTTAAAAAAATGTTGCCAGATGTTTATTTGAAAAGCACATGAAACAGACTGAAAGCAATTCCAGTTTTTGCAACTGGAAATTGGAATTCATCATTGCTGGGCACTAAATGACCGGATGCTTTTCTAAGGTTCTTAAATCAGTTTCATCTCCACGTTGACAGAGATATTAGACAGCTGTTGGAAAATCTGTCCCTTCTTTTAGTGCTGCAAACAAGAAAGCTTTCCATTTAACTACAAAGAGTCAATAAAGCTCTTTAATGTACTAATCAGCGTAGAAATGAGTAGTGGCAGAGTACAAGAAAGAACTTTTTCACTTAGGTTTGGAATGAAGTTTAGTTGGCTCTTCCAACCTGTGATTTACACACATTGGGGTTTGCATTAGTAGTTATTGTCTGTATTACTGATGAGATAATGGGAGGACTGATGGCATAGACCCCTTTTCTGAGCAGCTGCTCCAGGTGCTGGAACACGCCCTGACAAACAGTAGTGGCCCTGCAGAGGGGTGCAGCAATTGGTCCTACTCCTCATATGAATGGAAAGAGAAACTACAATTCCCTAGAGGCTGGGAGGCCTTAGTTTGGTTACAAAACATGGTTCAGGTCTAGTCTGTATTACAAATTGGACAAATGGGTTACGGTACCGGGGTGCTGTATCCAGGTGATATGTAATGGAAACAAGGCCTTAGTTGCTGAATGACAATTCTGCAAGCTTGCCTGACTGGTGCTGAAACCGCTGTCTGCTCAGACTATGTAGCACACACATGTTCTACTCTCTTCCCATTGCCTACTCTCACTGTTTCTGTTTCTTCAGAGATATACTGCGTCCGGGGGACTATGGGTTATGCATTTACATTTTTTCTTTGTTACACAAAGGTTCTCAGACTTTTTCATGGTGTGAATCACATCTTAATAGAGATTGTCTTATGGACCTCTCCCCTCTCATTTGCAATCAGGCAACATCACCATGGCAACAGCTTACATGGAAGAGCAATATTAGGGAAGTATGTATGCACTTTCACTCTCTACTGTGATGCAGGTTTTAGTCTTTTAAATCACTCTCTGCTTTTGCGAGATCTCTCCCTCCTACCTGTTTTGTTTTTTTCTCCCCCGCACTTACCCAGGCCTTGCTGCCCTGCCACCTGGTCCTCCTCTCCCCTCCATATGCTTCCTGCCTGTTTGATTCCTTGCTCCCTGGATGTGCTACATGATTCCTTTCTCCATTTGAAGTTCTTCTCCTACTGGAAGTGCTGGTCCCATTCCTGGCTCCTCTCCTGTTGGTGGCTCTTGCTCACAAGCTGTGCTGACAAATTCAAGTCCCACTGGTGGCTCTGCTCTTAATAAAAGCAGTTCTTATTCTCCCTCCTCTTCCTACAACACATCAGTAGGCCCAAGTGGAGATGGCTGGGTTGTTTTCCCGTTTTTGTTCCCAGCTGCTTTACAGCTATCCTGACTCTTCTTTACGATGAAGTGGCTGAAAACAGGAGGAGGCGCTGACCATGGGAGCTGTAGGGCCACCAGCAAGTGTTCTGCAGACCAGCAGTGATCATCAGTAGACTGTTTTAATATCTGCAGGGGTTTTCAATACCTGGCAGAATATTCATTGTTGTGAAAACTAGTAATTTTAAATATGTGCTTGGTTATCATGATGCATTGATTAAATATATTTATAGGATCCCAAAGTCTCATTTGTAGACACATCATTGAGCAAATACTGTTAGTCATCACGCTAGTATCAAAGAGAGAGAGGGCTTCCTCCATCTTTTAGTACACTAGCTGAAACTCAGAAACATTTGTTACATTGAGTTGGAGTTGAAAGTACAGTATTTTAATACTGCTCAATAGATAAGTACAGAGCAGGTGCATTCTCTGACCATATATTGTTTTTAACAAGCCCCAATATTTAAAATAGGAAAATCTCTTAATTTCATAGTAAACGATCACTATATATACACATGGATGAAAATATGTATGTGTGGTACAACAGGTGACTGGAGATCGGGACTACTAGATTCTGTTCCCATCTCTGACGTTCAGCGATGCTATGAAACTGGGCAAATCACCTCTGACCCTCTCTCTGCTTCCGTTCACCCATTTGTAAAGTAGATCCAACACCTACTTCACAGCTGTTCATCAGACTTAGTCTCTCTTAGAACTCCTTGGGTGAGAGGCTCCATATAAATACAAAGTATAATTGCAGCTAACAGACTTTAAATTATACAGTTTTGTTGACAATTGGTTTTGTGAATTCAGCTTTTGAGCAGAAATGATATGTATTGTTATGATACATGACAAGGGGCTATCCAGCCTTAGAATGAGTAATCAAAAGTGGGATGTACAAAAGATGTAAATATTTCTGCTTGTGCATTGAATGAGCGCACTAGTGCTCTGACCTAGGTCTAAATGCTTTGCAATTGTTAGCTCTTTAAGCTTTTAACTCAATTCCCCGCTAGCTTTAAATGCTTGGGGTAAAACCTTATAATGGGTTGGGTAATCATTTTAGCTTTTATAACAGAATGTGAATTCAAACACATGGTTATGCTAAAATCTTTCCCACTTGTGTACCTCTTACATAGATTACAGAGGGAATGTGTTGTAGACAATAAAATCTGGGGGAAAGAACGTCATCCCGTTTCAGCTATGCCATTAAGCCTAGAAAGGATGACGCTGGCCATTGCTTTGTAAAGGAAAAACAAGAAGTTTGCTGTTTCTCATTTCCCATGGTAAACAGATTGCTTATTTTAATTTTGAAAATAAAGAGACAGAGGCTATGTGGGTCTGTAAATAAGAGTGTGCATCTCCATTTTCTGCAAATGCTTAAGTGGTTTACATCTGTTTCCTCCCAGTTGTATTTCTCAAACATGAATTTCCATTTTAAAAAGAGTCGTAAAATCACTACTGTTTCTCTGTGGATCTATTAGCAATAAAATAGCCTACAGAGGTTTGCACAGCCATGGAAAATGTACAGTGATAATAGGCTGTCCTGCTGTTACATGGCTTATGCAAACTTTACATTTATCACTGCAGAACCATCTATCCGCAGGGTTGGAGCACAACAAACAATTGAATAAAAAAAGACCAAAAGAAGGAAGATGATACAGAAAGCTCTATATACACATCATTAATCAGACATGATGAATTCTCAAACTTGAAAATGCATTTACTCAGAGCCAACTGAGGGGAAAAAAATGCTGATCACAATCTGAAATGTAAAACTTTACATAAAATTAATCTCCTGCAAACTGGTTTTGCATTCTAAAAAGAGAGAACTTATTTTCATAGTTGTCAATTCGCTTTCATTGTTTCCCACTTCCACAAAATAAAGACTTGATTTTATGCAATAAACTTTTAGGCTGGCAGATATTGGAATGGCTCTAATGTTAGGGGAGGTCACAGTAACAAAAATGTGAAACCATTTCTTTGCTAAACGCTGCTGAGAGAAGTTCTAGGTTGCCCTAACTTGTGCCTGGCTGCCTGTGGTCTGTAGGAGCTCCTGTGGCAACTCGGAATAGTTGGAGCACACTATAGGATGCTGGCCATACCTCCTTTTTCTCCAGCCACTCACCCTACATGTCCTCTATCCCAGGGAGCTTAAAGCAGATAGCATAGAGACATTAAACCAGCTGTATACCATGTGAGGAATCCTCAAACAACACTCACTTTTGTATTGGAGCAGACTACCTTTCTGTGACCACTGACAATGAAACTGTGGTATCTTTGTTTTCTTGGATTGCATCTTTAAATTTCTAGGAACTCACCTTTTGCCTATAGACAGCTGCCATTTTGTTCTCAGATTTGCTGTAGCTTGTACAGAGAAAAGCCACGTACAGTTATGCTCACTCATGAAAGTTTTACTTTGGCTCTTTTTTGTTTACCCCCCTCCCCTCAGTCTAAGGCTTGATCTACCCTTAAAATTTAGCTCGCTATAGGTATGCCAATACATGTGAAAACCCCACCCCCCTGTTTGACATAACTAGGCCAATAAAATCCCCAGCGTAGACACAGCTGTGCCAACAGAAGAGCGTTTCTGTCGACACAGCAGTCGTCGTTGTGGGAGGTGGTGTTCAACCTGTGTCTGTTGCCATAAGCTGTGTCCACACTAAGGGGCTATGCCAACAGAGCTCTGCCAGCACACTCTATGTAGTGCAGTAGTCATTGACTGACATTTATATTGGGCTGACTAAAGGTATAATAGTGACTCTTCGTATATGGCAATATGTGCAATAGTGCCAGCCTGCACTGCTTGACTAGGAGTGTAAGTGGACTCACTTAGTGCAGGGGTGACAGCAAGTGGAGTAAAGAGGGGGAAAAACACGGGGATCCCTTGAGGGTCCTTGAGGAGTCTGGAGAAGCAGTGGGGAAAATACAGTGATACATTATGATTAAAATAATGGCAGGAACCAATATTAACTGCTAAATTCACAGCATGAAAAACACAGAATCCAAGCAGACAACATTAAAACCGAGTAAAAAGGTGAATGAAGAAAAATGTTTAATCAACACAAGCGCAATGCAAATGAGCTCTGAGTGAGCAATGAATACATTTCTTTGGAATCAAAAGCCAGTTGACCAAAGTTTCATTATTCAGGTCTGTGTTCTAGATTCTTTTCCCTATACACAAGCCTTACTTTCCCCTTCCACAGATTTTTTGTGTGTCAGGATAGCAGCGTGAACTGCCTGCTGCTCAGTTGTAAAATGAAAAATAGGCCAAATTCATGGTGTAATTCCAATTCAATGGAGTTAGACCATGGATGAATTTGGCCTTATAAGAGCATCTCAGTATGTTGGTGGCTTTCGGCTGAATGTCTGTGCAAGCACAAATTTTAGCTCTGGGCACAGGGACTCTGTTTCATACCATGGTAGCTGAAAGATACACATCTTGATGATAGAACACTTTTTTCAGCACTAGTGAATCAGCCTCACTCAGAGCATTGTATGGAAGTTCTAGAAGACTGGAAGAAAGGGTGTAACTCCACCCATTCAAATGATATACCTGATAATTTTGCTTTGATTATGATGGCCTAAAAGTTTGCTTCTTCTTACAGTTCTGCTATTGGTACCACCACATCATGTGGTGGATTATGGCTTATTCCTCCTGGATATAATTGAGTTATAGAATGATTTTAAGGATGGATATCTTGTGAGCTACCTAGGCTGGAAGTATGCTGCTTTGCAGTTTGGGATATATCTTCCCTTTTCAGCAATACAAAATCTTCTATTTCTGCCCCTGCGGAGAAACACATTAATGGACTTTAAATTTGTCACTGATCCAGGACTGAATGACTGCAAATCAAACCAGTGGAATGTTTTGGGGGGGGGGGGGGGAGGGAAAGAAAAAAACATTCATGTGCTTTTAAAACAGGTGACTTCTGAAGCTGTTCAGAGGTACAATATAAAGCTTATAGCTTAAATAACAGAAGGAAAGTCTAATCGTTAAACTGTTACTTGAAGCTTGTGCTTTGCAGGATACATCCCACATTTGCAGGAACCTACAGGACTCACCTTCTAGCAGTAGCATTCCCTGCTAGGAGAAGACTAATTTTCTGCTTAGAGGCCCTATTATCATGGAACCTGTAGGAAAGTGGGATTTTGGTTATTGGTTCTTTCATTTTATGGGGCAGATGTTGTGAAGTCTGCAGAAAACTGTTTCCATGGGTATCATTTTTGAACTATTGTTATTCCTCAGCTGAGTAAGGTGGTCAGGTATGGGCTCTACATGGACCTTGTAGATGGATATTTGTTGGTATCCTGAAGAATTTTAAAGCACCAATACTTGAAGCTCCTATTGGAATCCTGACTCAGAATGCAGACCCTAGTGTGCATGATTTGGAGGACCCTTTTGCCTTGGTACAGGATTTTACAATGAAAACTGGTTTTGAGAGAGTTGGTCATGTTTGTAAATCCATTGGGGAAGCATGTCAAGGGCCTTAGGATCCTTCAGGCTGAAAGATTCTATACATGTAAGAGCATTATGACTACATACTGTCAAGGGCCCCGAAGGAACAGAACATTCAGCTGGGAGCAATGCTCTCTTTCACGGCAACGGAAACTGGAGGCAAATATGTAAGGGACCGAGGCAAAAGAAAATATCTTTGGACTTTTGAGCAGCATAAGGCCCAGAAGACAGAGCAAACTGGGCACATGGTGGGGCAATCTCTCCAGGGGAGGAGTCAGCACATCACAGAAGATCACAGCAAAGGTTGAAGAGTTGCTCAGGTGGAGGAAAGTCCATTTCAATGAGCTCATCGCCTGCTTCCCACTCCAGCTCCCTATGCTGAACTTCCTGCAACTGACTTGAGCTCCTAAGGCTGGAGGAAAGCCTCTGTGGGAAGACCAGTTCCTGGACCCAAATGGCTTTAAAAAAACCAAAACAATGCCAAAACAGCAGTTGCTTAGGATAGAGTTCCCACCCCCTTATCATTGCAGGGGGCACCTGGGTGCTTCCTGCTCTACAGAGGTGCCATGGAATCCAGCAGACCCTGCCCCCAATCCCTAGGATGAGGGGCTCCCTCACTCTGAATGCCAATTTGTGGGTAATGGCAGGGGAAACACCAGCCTGATGGGTCCTTCTCTTTTCCCTGCCTAAGCTCAGCAACGGAGCTCTCACTCAGATATTCACTGCCAGCCAAAAACCCACCATAGATTATTCTCTAGCTGCTTGCAGTCAGCCCAATAAAGAATCCTTAAGTGTTGCCAAGGCTTGTAACTTTATTGCAAGTCTCATAATATTTGGTGTTTTTTTTAAAGGCCAAGATGCTGGAATCAGCTTATTACCTGAGAATCTCAGCATAATTTTTTTTAAAAGGTTTCTGGCTTCACAATTGCAGAGAAGAACTTGAAAACATGAACCCTACAAGCTCCAACACCAGAATGCAAGAAAAATAACTTACCATTTATTATTTTTAAAACCATGTGGTTTTTAAGGCAATCTCATGATTTTTGAGGCCTGACTTGTGATTTTACTACACGTGGGTGGGTGCTAGGGAATACTGGTTCAGGATCAGTCCATTTGCCCTAAAAGGGGCCGGATTTGATGTTACAATATAGCACAATCTCAATAATTATTTTAAATGACAGGCAATATTTTACTGCCATTCAGCCCAATTAAAAAAGGTGTTCAGCTGCAGGTCCCATTGATTTCCATGTTGCTGTAAGCTTCTCAGGAAGGGGACCTATCATTGTACCACCCTGGTGCGCTGTAAATAATATTTATACTCTACTCATTAAAATATAGCTAAAAAAAACTAAGGAGGAAAATGTTATGTGCTTGAAAATAGCAAGAATGATCTGTCTGGCTCATACTCTTCACTAGGGCTACATGCAATATCAAAAGGACACCGTATGTGAATTAAAGTAAGCTAAGATACGATCATTTTTCCCCCCCAAGAATATTTCCACTTTCAATAGTAGCTGGATGGCAGAGAAGAAAGGAACAAGTTTAAAAAACAATTAGTGAGACATGTGGTGTCATTCTTGGCTGAAACTACCTATCCTCATCTGCCTGAAAATACTTAGCAGTCTTTCATGAAAAATGTTTTTGAACTAATGAGCTATATTTGCATTCCCCTTAGAATGGATTCTGAATTTTTCATCTACGCTGCACCATGAAAAATGGATGTGTTTTTCACACAGGTAATTTGAACATAAACCTCTGCATCAATGGAAAGACAATCTTTGCAGAAACTTTTTAACTTAGCACATTCCATTTGTTTTCACTGGGGAAGGTCAGACTAACGTGAGGGATGTAAATTTCATGCACAAACCTAGATGCTGATGAGATTTGTTTTTGTAGATAATCTGCAGCAGAGAAATTTTTCATAATGTCACTGAAAAATAAATTAAAATGTTCATCTTCATATGGCTGGTTCCATTGCATTAAAATAAATGTTGCAAGCTCATTTAATTAGTATAGTTAGGAATGTCTCTTCCCTGCTTCACTGACTCTCAAAATCACAAGTTAATTTGTCAAAATCAGACCATTGTTTTTCCTTCATTCTTCATTACTGAAAAGACAGCCCCATTTAAATAAATGTTTATGCTACAGAGAGCAGAGCAGTGAACAACCCCAAATATTTTTATAAGCCAATGTTGGAAAAGTTTGTTTGTGTGTGTGTGTGTGTGTGTGTGCTTATTGGATATTTGACTAGCTGGAAAGGTACAGAATTGAGCAGACTGCTGTAACTGATGATGTAGTATGCACCATCTCTCATGCTGGCGGCTACATGCACTTGGAAGCAGTTTTTTCCCTATGTTTTCAAAGACAAATGATGACAAAAGATACAATCTCTATAAATTACCCTAATCAAATCTTTCTCTTCAAGAACTCTTGGTTAATCAATTAGTCAGTGTTCGCAATTCTTATGAATGTACCTCCTGAGCCAGCTGTAATGTTGCCTACCCCCACGAGCAAACATTTACATGCATTCAGGTTTTTTTTTTAAACCCAGTAAATAGGCTAACAACAGAAGCCCCCATATGGATTCCATTATGTGGGTAAAACTGTAATACAGAATAAAAGCATTAGTTATACAGCATTGAGGAGGGAGCTGTTTATGCTACAGAGAGCAGAGCGGTGAACAACCCCAAATATTTTTATAAGCCTGTGTGTGTGTGTGTGTGGATACTGTATAGCTGTAAACTGAGCTGTTAATGATAAAGCCTAAAGAGAATTTTGTTTTCTTCATTGGCTCAGGTATCATTTATACAGAGGTCTTGTTGGAAGGCATCTATCAGTAATGAATGGAAGAGATTATCAGATAATCATCAGAGCCCTACACTAATGTGATGTTACATTGCAGCTCGGCAGAGGTGCTTTCTGTGGAAAAAGCTGCAGAGTTCATAGAATCATAGAATATCAGGGTTGGAAGGGACCTTAGTAGGTCATTTAGTCCAACCCCCCTGCTCAAAGCAGGACCAATCCCCAATTTTTGCCCCAGATCCCCAAATGGCCCCCTCAAGGATTGAACTCACAACCCTGGGTTTAGCAGGCCAATGCTCAAACCACTGAGCTATCCCTCCCCCCAGTTGTTCTGTAGCTTCCTTTGCAAGCTATGCACCTATGGACTTTAACCGGCAAAGCCTTCATGTGTGCGCACAATGTCCCTTCTAATTCAGAGAAGACGAAACCAAGAAGTTAAACACACCTGTAATTTTTCTTATTTTGAATTTTCTTACCATTCACCTGTCTTGCCCACTTATTTCTTTGTGTGGCTAGTCTTGGGAGTGGCAAATTGGGGGCAGTAACAGATTCTATTCATTAGATTCCTTGGCACAGCTATACTTTTTTCAATCTATGACCAGTGTGAATCTGATGATGCTGTGGAGAGGAATCCGTCCTACTTCTCTTTTCGTCACAAAATCCTTGAGACCAGGCTTGCTTCGTTAATAAATTAGCTAATTACCAGGAGACTTTAATTGCAGTGGCACTTAATGAATTCACAATAAAAGCATGTTGTACATAATGCGTGGCAGCTTGACGTTCAGAAATGGGAACTCTTGTAAACAGTGGAAAATTGACATGTGTAGCTGTTAGAAAATCCTTCCAAGAACATCAGACTAAGCATCAAAGACAAAGAGAACCAAAGAGGTTAAGGCAGATGAGGGACCCTAGGCACTCCCAAAGGGACCCATCTGATCCTGCTTCCTGATGTGGCCATGTCCCCTAAAGTGGCAGCGAGGTGCCTAAGTCACTTTATGATTCTAGCTGTAAGTATGTGACAACAGATGACGGGGAGTACGCAGATTCAGCATAATAGGTGCTGGTCTCTGCACTCCAGCAGTCCAACCATTCTCAAGTTTTTTGTAGGCATCATGGCAAAGGAGACTTTTGAGGAGGGATATGAAGGTGGAGAATGAGATGGCTTTGCAGATGTTTCCAGGGAGCTTCTCCCAAGCACCCGGGGTAGCTTAAAAGAAAACATGAAGGTACTGGTTTGAAAGTGTAACAAGTGGGCAATGGAAGGCATCATGGGCTGATTGATGGTGTGATAGCAAAAGAGAAATGGTAGTTGGGTGGGGAGTGACTACAGGGCCTTGAAAGTGAAAACAAGCCACATATGTTTGATGCACTAGAGAAGAGGGAGCCAGTGGAGGAATGCAAAGAGTGGGATGACAGGGTCAAACCGACAGGCAAGGAAAATGATCTTTGTGGCATCATACTGAAGGGAACAAGTCTGCATTTGTCAAGGCCAGAGAGAAGGATGTTGCAGTGATTCAGACACCAGCTGATGCTAGCCTGGAGGAGAGTTTTAGCTGTGTGAATGGGTAATAGGCCATATCACAGAGATGTTATGCAGAAAGCACTGGCAAGATTTAGACACAGTCGATGACATCCAGGTTATGGCCTCCGTGATGGGCCCCACTTCCCTATTTGCATTAGTAATGACAAGAAATATCCATGACAGTGGGCATATGTCATATGCTGCCAGTCTTCTGTCACCTATGGGTAGCTTGGGCATCAGGGATCTATTAGCCTGAAGCTGTTGCTCCTTTTCAGGAGAGCTGGGAGCTCTCTTCCCCAAATCACCACTCCCTATCTTTGCGTAGGCTATGGTTCTCTCTGGAAGGAAGGAGACTTCAGCATCATCTGTCCCACCTCATTCCAGGCACAGAGCCGGGGTGAGGCCTTTCCTGCCAGGCCAGCACAGGGCTTTGTCAGCAACCCTGCCTGCCACCCAAGCAGAGGACTCTATGGGGGACCCACCTGCTGCCCCAGTGGAGAGCTGGGTCGGATGGGACAGGACCATCCGCTTGGGCAGAATGGTGTCAGTGGGAGCCCCATCTCATTGAAACTTCTGGCTCAGGGTCTGAGGTAGATCAAAGAGCTGCACGAATGGCCAGGGAGGAAGAACTCTCTTCCCTCATGATGCCTGGGGAGAAGCAGTGGTAGCTTCCTCCCGCTTCCTCCCTGGTTTTTCAAAGAGGAGGAGCACTGATACCTGTTAGGGAGGAGAAAGATCGAGCAAGAGGGCCAAAGAGGACACCAACAGCAGTTGGGATCCCCTGCTGCCCCAGGAGGAGAGAGCAGCAGTAGTTTTCTCCTCAGGTGTCCAGGTGTAAGGGAAAGGGGCCTGAACATTACACTAGCAGCAGTAGGGGAGGTCCCACCCCATCCCCACGCCGGGCTGCCCAAAGAGGAATGTAGCAGTGATGACAGGGGAGTCCCTATATTTTTTCCTCATTCGCATCCATTATGTTTCCTGTTCCAATTTTGTGTTGTTATATTTGCACACATGAACTTTAGAGAGAGATGGTTTGTAAAAGAAAACACTAGGGGTTTTATTCTCCTTTCACTTACATTGTATGGGGACATTTTTTGAAAAGTAACCACTAGATTCGGACCCTCAGGGCCTGATTCACCTCAGAGCAGTCTAAGTCGAGTGTAACTACTATAGTCAACTCTACTCTATAGTTAGACTTATGGGAAAGTACACTAAATGAGCGGGGACTCAGCACTATGGTCTTGCACATGCAAACTGAGTAGTCATACAGTGTAGTCAACTCTCTCACTTGTAATTGTTTTTCTTAAAGCCACAGCTGCTGAAATCAAGAGATTACATGAGAATCTCAGCTTTCTTTTTTTTAAAAAATGTAAACAAGCTTGAAAACATGAAGTGAGTGCACCCAAAAGGCTTAGAGACGAAAAGGCAAATAAAAACACCCCCTATTTTTTTAAAATCTCATATTTCTAAGCCAATCCTATGATTTTTCCAATGCTTGAGTTGGCAACATTATAGCCATCCAACCACACAGTCTGCACACACAACTGGAGGGGTAGTGCATGCAGAATTGTATCTTTAGAGGCCGGCAAAGTCTCCTTTAAAATTCTTCCCCCTTTCTATCTTAAACGTTAGGGTCAATTAAATAAGAGCTCGATGTGATGTGCTTTCTCCTTAAATGAAGCAAAGCTAGTGATCTGCTGGCCAAAATCTCCTAGGTATCTCAGACCACATTAAAGACAAACACATGGTGTTTGCTCCAAAGAGAGGGTGGGGAGCATGCTCAGATAAGAAAGTTAATTCTTTTTTCAAGAAAACTTTCAGCTATAGTAGGGAAAGAAACTGGGTTTGGACAAAATACACACCTCTGTTCTGCCTCAAAATGGCCTGAGAGACAAGGTGGGTGAGGGAATATCTTTTATTGGACCAACTTCTGTTGATGAGAGAGACAAGCTTTGGAGCTTACACAGAGCTCTTCCTCAGGTCAAAAGAGCCCAACAGATATCCACTGAGCCTACAACCAAAGCTCTAAACAGACCTTTTGGAACTTCAGAAAAGTTGGATTAACCTTTTTTTCCCATTACATTTACCCCAAAACTTAGATGTGGGTTTGTAAACAGAGCCTGTTCAACATCAGTGCCAATGGACATTGTGTACGTGACATATAGGGAGGGGCTGAACCAGACTTTGTCTGCACTGTTCTTAAAAACAGATTTGTACAATAAAAAAAAAGGTAGAAGAGAACACCTGATATTATGGGAAACTGTCTTTCCTTTTAAGAGCCTATCCATGGCTCTAGCTCTTTTCTAACATGTATAGTACACAGAATCAAACATCCAATACACTAAAGAGTCAGCACCTATGGGGAAAGCTATCCAGAAACTGATGGGCAGCATCTAGCAGGGTGCTCTCCATGAAACACTGGATCCCCTCTAAGTCACAGGGCATGCTGGGAAACTGTTCAGAGGCAATAGGTAACTTGTATTGGAAAAGGGAATTTAGCTAATATACAAGTGTAAAGATCAAGATTGTGTCTTTTGCTTATTTTCTGTGTAACGTGTATGTGTTTTCTCTCCCTTACTGTTTCATCTCTGAACCTGTGATTTTTCTATTCAATCAACTTTTTGTGTATTTTTACCCCAAGCAGATCTCTTTTGTGCAACCTGTGTGGAACCAAAGTAAATTGATAATTGGGGACAGGTTTCTCTCCCTTGGAGGTGATGAGCCAGAGGGGGAAAGTCTGAGCGTCTGGTAGTTAAGAACTTGGGTTCGCCATGTCTGGGGGGATTTGGGACCAGAAAGGGTTGTTGGGTTCAGACGTTTTATGCTTGTGGGCTGGCTACTGAATCATAGCAGCCAGGCACCCAAAGTTACAGGGGTGGTGACAGGACCCTTTTCTGGTCTGGGTGATCCCCAAAACATCACAGTTATGAATTTGAATCTTACTATGAATGATGGCAACTCCTCCCCCAAATACCTTTTTGTTTAATTTTCTTTAGGTGAAAGCAAACATTCTTTCCCCAAAGATTCCTTTCAGGTTACTACTAATTTCTTTTCCTTTGTGCCAATGAGTTCTTGCTACTGAACTCTGGCTTAGTGCTAAGCTAGAAAGACAAGACTGTACATAAGGAAACTGCTTTATCAGAAAACCTGATAAGCTGCCAGTAATAAATACATTAATGGTATGACCATAAAAAGTACTGAAGAGTTTAAAATAAATTCAGAGTTATTTAAACTTAATTTATGACCAGGAAAATAAACCCTCTTATAATATTAATGTTTTTTTTCTGGGCCATCAAATGTCTTACACTTCTGGTTTTGGATGTAAGGTCACTGGAAACAACATATCAGAGGTGTCAGCAACACAAATCAAGTGAAATTCCCCTAAAAATAAAAATGTCAGGAGTAAAATAATAGGCAATAGTTATTTCATGGCATGAAAGACTTGCAATATATCATGAGTTCACCTTTTTCCATCTTTCTGTTATATCACTGTGAACACTAAACATACCTCCATTGAACAGATTTTAAATAGAAACAATGTATACCACAACAATGATAATGGTGGGAAAAATTACAATAACATAATTATTTGGGTGCAGATAAACATTTCAGAATGTTTCCTAATTTATATCAAATGACAAAGCAATAGCCATGAGGACAATACATGCAGGATAGCACATCAGCATTTGTAATGGATGCTGTTTAGGATCCTTTTGTGTGCTGCTAGGAAACTGAAAAAGAGTTGGAAGAGGAAAGACGATAGAGCAAGCTTAACGATCCGCAGTTCTTCCCCTGGGATTCTCCTGGGGCGGCACTTACTATGGGTTGTGTTGTTAAGGCACAGTCTAACCCAGAACATTTTAACAGAGTGGCAAATGCCACTATGAAGATAGTGGGCTAAGTAAATTTCTGATGTAATTCCTTTGAAGTCTATGGAGTTATACGTGGACAAACATACTGTGCTAATAAGTGATGGTCACATAAACACCACCCTATACCGGAAACCTACTGACCACTATACTTACCTACATGTCTCCAGCTTCCATCCAGGACACATCACATGATCCATTGTCTACAGCCATGCTCTAAGATACAACTGCATTTGCTCCAATCCCTCAGACAGAGACAAACACCTACAAGATCTCTATCAAGCATTCTTAGAACTACAATACCTACCTGCTGAAGTGAAAAAACAGATTGACAGAGCCAGAAGAGTACCCAGAAGTCACCTACTACAGGACAGGCCCAACAAAGAAAACAGCAGAACGCCACTAGCCGTCACCTTCAGCCCCCAACTAAAACCTCTCCAGCGCATCATCCAAGATCTACAGCCTATCCTGAAAGACAATCCCTTACTCTCACAGATCTTGGGAGACAGACCAGTCCTCACTTACAGACAACCCCCTCAACCTGAAACAAATACTCACCAGCAACCACACACCACACAACAAAAACACTAATCTAGGAACCTATCCTTGCAACAAAGCCCGATGCCAACTCTGTCCACATATCGATTCAAGTGATACCATCATAGGACCTAATCAGATCAGCCACACCATAAGGGGTTCATTCACCTGCACATCTACTAATGTGATATATGCCATCATGTGCCAGCAATGCCCCTTTGCCATGTACATTGACCAAACCGGATAGTCTCTACGCAAAAGAATAAATGGACACAAATCGGACATCAGGAATCATAACATTCAAAAACCCCCAGTAGGTGAACATTTCAACCTCTCTGGTCACTCAGTAACAGATTTAAAGGTGGCAATTTTGCAACAAAAAAGCTTCAAAAACAGACTCCAATGAGAAACTGCCGAATTGGAATTAATTTGCAAACTAGATACCATTAATTTAGGTTTAAATAGAGACTGGGAATGGCTGGGTCATTACACAAATTGAATCTATTTCCCCATCTTATGTATCCTCACACCTTCTTGTCAACTGTCTGTCTGAAATGGGCCATCTTGATTATCACTACAAAATTTTTTCCCTCCTGCTGATAATAGCTCTCCTTAAATAATTTGCCTCTTAGAGTTGGTATGGCAAATTCCACCTTTTCATGATTCTCTGTATGTATATATATCTTCTTCTTATATGTTCCATTCTATGCATCTGATGAAGTGGACTGTAGCCCACGAAAGCTTATGCTCAAATAAATGTGTTAGTCTCCAAGGTGCCACAAGTACTCCTGTTCTTTATGCCCTGGTCTGTTTCATTTGTCTCCTCTACTTATTGCAGAGGTGTATTTCATCACACCATTTATGATTGTTTTCAAACAGCTACCAGAAAACAGGTCACTAATTTGGCGTATATAACATAATGCTTTATTATAATTACACAGGCTAAACATTGGGATGATATACACACTCTGAATTGTACTGCACTTTGTGTCATAGGAATGCAAGGACAAATACCTAGTGATAAGCATGTGCTCTCAGTCCATATCATAGTAGAACTCTCCACCAAAATGCAGGAGGCATTGTGCCTGCATTTTGTCTGGTAAGTGCAAGAATCTGTCAGTGTTTGGAGAGTGTGTGTGTGTGTGTGTGTGTGTAGGGCACTGTACCTAGTGCTAAAGGGAGTTGGGACCCCTAAGGTGAAGATTCTGAGGGCAGAGGAAGGAGACAAAGAAAAGCTCTGTCCTTACAGGTAGTGATTAAAATCAAGGACATCCAGGGATGGGGGAGCAACTAGGGAGAACTGAACCCAGACACACTCAAGAGCCTCAGCCCTGCCATGCAAGAGCAAATTCATAGCCCTGGAAGGAAAGGCCCTGCAGATGTTTGTCTAATAGCGGGTCTGGGGAAAGAAACTGCTACTGGACAGCCTTCTTTTCTTGTAAAATGCAGACAAGCTTCAGATAAATTTCAACCAATGTCCCCTCCTAAAGAGGCTTATCTTTAAAGACCCTTCACTGAGGAGTTAACACAAAGAGCAATCACTCTCCAAAGGCAAGTATAGCAGACATAGCTACAAGAAATTTCTTTTGGGTTTGCTTTTGTTTTTTCTTTGAGAGGGAGGAATGGTAGTGGTAGCTCTGAAATTTTATGGAACTCATGTGTGACATTATACCCCATATTCTTTAAGGAAATATGCTTATGATATGGATGTGGCCTAACAGATATTTTATGCAAGATGGGTCTTGTAAAGTATCATTGGAAAGGTTATGATTTACTGAATATGATTATCCAGTTGCCTGTATCATTTCTGTATCTAAAATTAGGAATATTGACTATGTGACAATTACAACTGTGTGTGTATTTGGGAGACACCCACCAGACATCAGACCATCAGCCTTGAGGGGCCACTAGGAAGAAACAATAAGACTTTGAAGATACTAATCTCTCTTCTTCCTGAGAGGCGTCCTGGGACATAGATGTGACACTACTAGGTCAGGTGGTCCTGTCACCTGGTACTAACCACCATCTTAGACTTCTAGTGATTGTCCACTAAAAGGAGGCGGAGGTCAAGACTGGGAAACAAAAGATTCCTGCCTCATGTAAATCCTTTTTATGGCTGGGGAGTAAGGCAAATAAGACTCTCCTCCATTGCCTTCCTGCCCAAGAAGAAAGACTGCTGAAAGTACCTGAAGAGACAAAGGAACTGAGCTGAAGGAAAGGCAAGGGCTGAGTTCAGACTGAGACAGAGAAGTCTAGTCTGTAAAGAGAAATACCTGGAACTCTGAGTTACAGAAACTCTGCAGCTTTCCTAAACATTTAGGGTGAGAAATTACTTCTTGAAACCAGTCTCTTTATGATCCTAAGCTTAGTATGCGTGTTTTGTTTTATTTGCTTAGCAATCTGCCTTGTTCTGTTTGCTATCCCCTATAATCACTTAATCTGCCTTTTATAGTTAATAAACTTTGTTTTGTTTATTATTAAACCCAGTTTGTGCAATTTATAACTGGGGGGATGGGGGGAGAAGTTGTGCATATCTTCCTCCACATTGGAGGAGGGGGGAAATTTATGAGCTTATGTTGTATAGATTTTTCTAAAGCGCAAGACAATATTATTTTGGGTGTACTTTCCAGAGGGGAGCTGCACTTGAGTGCTGGGCAATTTCCTAGCTGACTCTTCTCATAGGGAGCTGTTTGCAGACTCTGTGTGATTCAACAGCTGGTGTGTGTCCCTACCTGTGTATGTGTGCTGCCAGAGCCCCAAGAGTCTAATTCAGCAAAACAGGGAGGGGGAGCCCAGGCTAGTGGAGCAGGCAGGCTCAGTGAAATCCCAGTACATCAGGTGGCATCCCAGAAAGGGGGGGGGGGGGTCCATCCCATCATGTATAAGTAACTTAGTAATAAGTGAAGCTTCACTCTATTTTGAAATATAAGGGAAGACTTGACTTTCTTCAGGGAATGAGATACTCCGGATAGAAAGAACTTTTGGAAGTTGAAATTGCTGCCAGGACCTGGAGCTTGTAGAGCTCACAAGTTCTTCAGGTTCCCAGTCCTGGCAGCTTTCTCCTGCAAATCTTACCAGCTCTGCAGGCGCTCTCTTGGTAATTCCACTTGGAACGCAACTCTGCTTAAAGGAAAGTCAAGCTGGGCAAAAAAGAATGTCACTAGAAAGTTTCACCATTTTATTTTTCTGGTATGCAAAAGGAGCTCCCAAGTGATTCCAGCTGTTATACGTTCAGCTGGCAGGGTTAATAGATTACCAGATCACATGCTGTCCAAGGGACTTTATTCCATCTGAAGAATATGACCTGTGGGTTTTCCACATTCCAAGTATCTGGCTTGGGAGGAAAGAGGGAAGTCAGCCTGCATGAATCAGAATTATTTTTTCTCACTTTCTCCTCCTCTGTAGTGGGAGCCTCCACAACCGTGTTCTATTCTATTCTGTTTCTTGTACCATGCCCACCATTGTGGTATTTGATTGCCTCCGTGGTATCAAAGCTGATAACCTCCTATTTTTCCTGATGGCTTAGACTCAAGCAAAACACCACAACAATGTGGATCCTGAGATGTATTTCCTTTCAGGATATTTTAAACATTTCCTTTGCCTTTCCTATTGGCATAAGGCTACTCAGAAATTTCCTATGAAACAGTAAAAGGATTTAGATTTCAT
Source organism: Chelydra serpentina (assembly GCA_037349315.1). NCBI lineage: Eukaryota > Metazoa > Chordata > Testudines > Chelydridae > Chelydra > Chelydra serpentina. The sequence continues at coordinate 20,669,979 of JBAIAC010000048.1, read as the reverse complement.
CTCTGTGACTCATCCTAATTTGGATTGTTAGGGTTTATCTTAAGCTCCCCAAAGTCCACCTTAAAATGAGATATTCTTGGTCCATTTTTTTGTCATATATGCCAACCAAGGATTAAGATAGTGACTTTGATGAATTGTCTGCATCATCCTTTTCATTCCCTATAGCACTATAAAAATATAGTCCTAGATACCAAGAAAAGGTGAAATATTTTGTCTGATGAACATAACTTTATTCTTCTATATGCTCAGAACTCTCAGCTGTTCCTTCTCATGATGGACTTCCTCATTTTAGATTCAGAATTTTTTTCTCTCCTGTACTAAACTTCTGTAATCTCATCAGAAATGTTGAATCATGAAACTGAGGTTATAGACAATGTTACTTTGGCTAAATAATTGATCTCATGTAATTTTCAGCTTCTTACACTCGTACTTTAATGATATCTCTCCTTTTGGGGCTTTTTTCACAGTGTCCCACAGCCGGGTATTGGTAGGTGTAGAGGTATCCTTTTGTTTTTCTCTGTAATCTACAAATATATTTAAACTCAGCAAGACTCTCTAAACCAGTTTATTGTTCTTAGATTTAATATCATTTTGATTGACCTACAAACAAACACCATCCTCTTCACTTACGTTGTGAGCTTAAGTTTTAAAACCGACTTCTGGCATAGAACATAAATCCTTTATTTTCCTGCAGTATGGTGTTATTTAGGAACATTATTGGTAGACATAATTTAGGCTTTCCCACAAAGGTATGTTAACCCTGACCTGCAAACCTAATCCTGAGTTTGTTGTGTTCTTTGCATAATACACATCCAATGTTTTCTGCTGTAGAAAGTAAACCAAGGCCACTAAACTCACTTCATTTGATAATTCTTCCAGCAATCTGATCAGAATGATTTATGGTCATTCTGGTCAAGGCTGGATTTAATTCAGGGTCACACAAAGAAAGATAAAAGGTCACTTTGCTGGCCAACCCCTATTTATCTAAGGATTTTTGTTATTAAAGGAATTAATCTGATAATGTTCCCATATCCAGTGCAGTAAATTATTTATACATTTGATACAAATTGTGTCATACAAAGATTAAGATTAAGCCTTAAATTGCCAACATGAGGTTCAGGGATTTAGTCTTTTGATGATTCTCATCAAGATCAACACCTAAATCCGTGGACATTGCTTTGAAAGTAGCCAGCTACATGTGTTCTGAAATTTTGTGCTTGGTTTTATATATCGCCAGACCTACCTACACACAATGTTACATTTTCTCTTTAAGCACAAAATCCAAAATAAATCTAGTTTTGAGGAAAATCTTCTCCACTCCTGTGAAATGTTTATTGAAGTGTCTGTTTTCAGAAATGATTCGACCTTTGTAGTTCATTCTGAGGTTCTGAGTGACAGATATTTGCGATGGAATATAATGGTACAGCAATTTTATTCATTCTCCTGAAGTTTGAGGGGAGCTTTCTCTGCCTTGAGGCACTGAATTTCACTCTGAAGTAATTTCTAATATTGCTTTATCCTATTACTTGTAAATTCAATATAATTAGAGGCATATTCAGTTATTACCAATTTGAACTCTTGCCCAGCTTTTTTTCAGGCTATTGCTTTTTCAAAACACTTTATTAAAAACTTGTTTTACTGTCACATGTTTTAAAGGAAAATAATATCTTGCAACTAATCATTTATTAAGCTAATGCAAACACACAAGGAAGAAAAACCAACAATGGAATGTCACTGGGAACAGATGGAAAGGTGGAAATAAACCTTGGCTTAGTTGCACATGGATAGTTTTGATTTTAAATTTGAAACCTATATTAGCCACATTTTCATCCCTGGTGTGATAAACGGTAGATTGTCAAACAATTATTTCTTTTGCTTTGGAGTGTACAAGCACAATATTTCCTAGATTCCCTTATAGTTTCAAATAATGTATTCTGAATTCTGATATGCTTTTGTTCTCATATGAGTCTATTTAATTAAATCTGAGCAACAAGTAAAAACTAATTCACTGTAATTTCTGGTTTTATCTTGTTCTTTCTTTCTCCTAGGTTGGCTGCCAAGCTCATGTCATGGAGAGTGAGAAATTCCATGTTTAGTGTCAGACAATGGGCCAGGGTATACATTTAGGACTGCAGATATCCTCAATACATAGTGAAACTCCCTTTGATGTCAAGGGTTGGTTTTCACAGAGAACAAGGATAGAATATGACCTACATGTAATAAATTAATTGCTGGTGATAATGATTATTTATTCAGTGCCTTTTTGTTGCATGCAACATCATTCAGTGGGGAATATATGCTCCTATATATATGACCACTGTTATCTTTGCCCTTTGTTTCACTTCCTTCCCCATCCTCCTTTTGTTTTCTCTCCCTCTTCCTTGTCATTGCATCTACCCTCTCTTTTGTCCGCTGCATTTCCTTCCCTCTACTGTGGGCTTCACTCCTACCTTCTGCTAAAATGATCAGCAATGCAATAATTAGTGTTGATATGTGAAGTGTCATCACAGGGCTTTAGAATCAATATCCCAAATAAATTAATAGATGTGATGGGGATCACACCTCTCAGGGCCTTTTTTTCGGGCTGCCTGCAGACTCAGGAGGACAACATTGCATCAGTTACCCTCAGGTCATGCTTGGTGGGTTAATTTCAAAACCACGAAGGCTAGAAATTTACTGTTTTGTTTTGAAATGAAAGCTGAGTTTCTGTAGACTCCAAATACGTCATGCAAGCCACCTAAATGCATCAAATAGGCTGGATCCAGCCTGTGGGATGAGCACTTAATATCCTTGTCCTAGGATGAGAGAGGTAAAATCCAGGAATAAGGGATCAAAACACAAAGCACTAACTGCCATGTGGAATGGCTAATGGGAAATATATGATCTAGTCCTCTAAAGAGCTGGATCCTGCTTTCTGTGTGTGCGTTAATTTCACCCAGTAACCAACAGTGGGAGTTCGGGGTGTGCAAGGAATACAGGCTCAGGCCATGATTGTGACCCATGCTGATAATTTATATGTTCTGCCTAGTGGTAACCCATGAAGAATTCATGCTTGTGTAACAGCAGTAGGGCTTATGAGTGGGGTTTCAAATGCCCCTAAGTAACGTTGGAGCACAAATCTGATTTTCAATTGGACTTTTACTCCTGTGTCACAAAGGGGCTTTTAAGAATCCTACCCTTTATCCTTTGCAGGCTGCAATTACTAGAGATGGACAAGCTATACTTGAGCTGGTCTATGACATTCCTTATCCTTGAGGTCCTTCTACAAAAGCACAATGTGGAAGCACAGTCAGACAAATGCAGCATATTTATATTTGATTACCCCACATTAATTGGGATACTGATCTCAGTGAAGTACTTAGTGGGCATCGGCCACTTCACATTTGCCAGGAAATGGAACCATTGTTTGTACGTTTAGTGAAGCAACCAAGGACTGAATGGGCTTGTTGGCTGACCTCTGACCTCTCTCTGCCCGATGTATGGAGGACCACAGTCTCCAGGGTTATCAGTCTGGCACCTTGTACAAGTATTCAATTCTCTTGTAGAAGGATAAAAAGGTTGACAGCACAAGGCCACATGCATTAGTGGCTCTTTCGGTAACCATAATATATAGATAAATCAATCACAAATTAACCAGGTCTGGCAGTAGACACAGTCACACCTTGGGAAGGGAAAGTTTCCTTGTTTCGTGACCAGATCAGTGTGCCGGTTAAAATCAGAACAGACTGCTGTAACTCAGCATTCCAACTCACATCTCAAGTGAAGCAGCGGCCTCCGTTTTCTTTGAACTTTTGAATTTTTTTGACCTTTATAACTTGTACCATGAATTTTTCAGTTAACCAGCTTGTAATTAAATCAACTGATTAAATAAAGAAGTGTTAGCTGATAAAGCGCCATTATGAATTTATACTTTACAGATATTTTAATGATACGTGGATTATTCTCAAATACAATCTGGACATGGGCTCCCTCCTGCTATCTAACTTCAAACCGTACCTTCCTAAGTGCTACCTTTTCTCATTGCTGCCCGAAAGGTCCATCCTAAGAAAAGGCAGTGTAGCCCAGTGGACAGGACTCCGGACATGTGGGTTCTATTCTTGGCTCTGCAGCTGGCCTACTGGGTGATATCCGGCAGGTCATATTACTTCTTTGTGCCTCATTTTCCCAGCATCTAAAATGAGGCTACGTTACTTACCTCCTTTGCAAAGTCCTTTGAGATCTGCAGATGGAAAGCACTATGGAAGATGTAGGTATTATTAGCTCACCCATCCTTGACTCTTGGACTTCCTGGTCTCCCACTCTCACTGTTTACCCCAAGGATTCCCACTCTTCTTTCTGAATTCCTTAGCTTCTGCCCTCATACTGTTTCTCCTCTCACTGCCCTTGTCTTCATGGCTACCTCTCACAGGCCCCATCTCCTTCCTTGGTTTTTGCTCTTTTATGGTTCAGTGTTTGAGACATTAGACATACCGTAGGAACAATGACCTGAGATAAGGCCTAAGGGAATGTGGGGAGCAAGAAATCGAAGTGCAGAATGCAGACTTGCAGTTTGTTTTCTGGCTCAATGAAGAATGAACCCCAAACAGGTAATACATTGGTAATATGAATATTGGGCCCAGTACAGAGTCTGGCTTTAAGACTGTACAAAGAGCAGGCGGCCATGTAGGCATCACATGCCAAGCCAGGCCATGATCTCAATTTCAAAAGAACCTTGAATGGCCTTTCTCCATATTCAGAGTCTACCTGGGTTTAGAATTCACCACGAAACCCCACATTTCCCAATTAAAAGCAGTGCTTAAAAATACTTCCATGGAGGGCTTTGCCCCATCCAGCTGTTCAATTAGTTATCTGGAGCCTCAGAATCACTAAACTCCTCTGGTGGCCTAATGAAGTGGTGCAGTACCAGGCCCTAAAAACAATAACTGGAGGGAGGCTCTCTCACAAGTACCCTCTTTAGGGCATCCTTCCATTGCATCATTCCTACCTCACCTCCATCCAGGCCAGCACCATCATGGCTTGGGAGGTCAGGTAATACAATTCATTATTTAACTTTTGTAATAGGTTTAAAACATGTTTGGGGTAACACTTAAAACATCATATTGTCATTGTCTTCAGCATGGGACAGGTGCCAGGGATTCCCAAAAGTCCACCATGACCTTCACTATCGCTAATGATCTTATGTGGAAGGTGTTCAGATACTAGAGTAATGGGTGGCTGGCAGTATAAAACCCCAGGATGGCTGGAGAGCGAGAGAGCCTGCCATTCACAAACCTTTCTCAAAAGACTGTTTGCTGTCATCAGTGTAACAATATGTAGAAAGGGAGGGATGCTATAATCCGTGTGTGGATTGTAAATGGTAATCTTTACAAATTGCTCTGAAAAAGTCCTCATGGTCAAAACAATAGTGCCAACTTTATTCTCTCTTTTGCGTATGGGAATGTATATCTCCTTTCTTCTGTAATCCATGGGATATCAGACTCTACAGTGTCAGGCCTACAACCTCCTTTTTCAAGCTACAGTGTGTGCCTCTAGATATTCAAGGAGTTGGTAAGTCATTTAGGATTCAATATTCCTAATTAAACACTTTGAGCATTGAAATATTGAAGAGATGAATTACAAGGGTTGTGTCAGCAACTGCATGCTGCCCTGCACAGGGCAGGCTATTGTATGTATCCACTCTCTTAACTACCCTTGGCTTAGCAAGGAAAAGGCTCAATTACTTTAAGCATCATCAACCTATAAAGAAGCCCATTTTTATCTTGCCATGTGAAAATGAGATTATACTCCACCATGTCCAGGTCTCTATTGAATTTTATCCAAAGGATTAAAGAACATGAAATAAGAAACCTATAAATCACTATCGATTATCTTGGACAAGTTACTACAAGCCATAACCCTCCCTTTCCTTTATCAATAAGAGAATGCGCATTTGCATTCTTTCCACACTGGTTAAAGGACCGACTGATTCTGAGTGCAGATTCTACCCTCAGCATTGCACAGTGCTACAGTTTCTTGTAAAAACCACTATAACCAATGTTGGACAACAACAATGCAACCACAACAGCTGAATTTAAAAATACATGGAGGGAGGCAAGACAGGAAATGAATGGCTCATGGGATACAAAAAGGGATATGAACCTTTTGCCACTTGAATATGGCCCAAATCTGTGTGATTTAAATGTTAGTACAGGAAAAAGGCTGTTTGGAGGCTTATATAAGTTGATCATCTCCATCCCATGTATATTCTCCATATCATACACACACACACAAATCTATCACTAGCTTGCACCTTTGTTGGACTACATAGGCCTGGGGAATTGTGGTGATGGGGTGGGAGGTCAGGGTTTACTTCATGTGGGTCACACAAAAGCTATCTGTCAAGGTCCGTTTGCAGAGATTGGCAACAAGCCAATCCCTGCAGTTTGTCTTGGAAGCCTGGGTTCTACAGAAGCATAACCCACCAGAACCCATTCCAATCCTTTCCCCTACTCAACCTCACACTTTGCTCACGGTCTTGCCTAAACAGTCCCACGCCTTCCCCAAGAAGGCCCACCCAATTGTGATCTGATTGTGGCACACCCTAAAGGAGGTAGTAGATTGGGTCGATAGTGGACAGGGCACTGGACTGGGACTCAAAAGACCTGGGTTTAGTTCCTGGCTCTGTCGTTGCTTTGCTGGGTGACTTTTAGAAAGTCAGGTCCTTCCCTTTGCCTCAGTTTCCTTGTCTGTAAGATGGGTATCATACTACCCTCCTTTGCAAAATGCTTTGAGATCTTTGGATGAAAAAGCACTCTATAAAAGCTATGCAGTATTATTATTACGGTTACTGGGTTCACCAAGGAATGAGGAGGAGACGTGCCTGCACTCTGGCCATCTTCAGTTGGTGGATGATGTCTTTGGTTCAACTGCCACAGGCTAGAGCCCCAAGAGCAGGGAATGTATCAGGGCCAGGGACTTGTGTGTTGTGGGCAGGAAGGTATAGGGAGGAATGTCTGGACTGATTCTCTCTGACTATCCTCAGCTGGTGCAGGGTTGCTTGGGGACCTTTGCCAGCTGGCAGTCTAAAACAGCCCCTAGGTTGTTCTAACCTGCACTGGGGCTGGGCAGAGAATCAGGGAGCTGGCTGTCTCCCCATCCCTCCTCCCCAACGCTGCTTCTTGTAAAGCTGATGGAGAAGAGAATCTGACCTTGACTTTTCTCAGTGCGCAGCTCTTCCTTTCACTCTCACTACAATCCTCCAATTTCTCACAGTCTGAGCGCAGTGGTATATAATTATTAGGGTTATTCTGCACCCCAAGCCCTCAGTGTGCCAGTAGTGTGCTCAGGGTACAGTGTTTTGGAGGCTTCAGCCGTCAGCCCTTGTAGGTGGGTCCAATAACCACTCAGACACCCGGCTATGGCAAAGGTTTCTAGGGCTGTCAGGGAAAGGGAAAAGTTGCAGATATCCTAGGTACAGAGGCTTAAACACTTACAGTTCAAAAGTGAGCAATAGCAGTTCTTATGTGGGCCGTTGGGGCAGACCATTTGGGAGACAGGGTTCTTCAGGCTTAGTGCCTGCGGTGCCATCTCCTGTCCAGTCTCTATTCCAGCAAATAAGTATTTGTGGGTTTCCAAGCCAGGCTCAGTTCATGCCTTTCATTGGGGCCCCTGTTCACTGGATCCCTGCCCAGCCACTGCTGCTCCCCAAAAACCCGCACAGACCTGCACCCAGCTGCGATGGTGGGCAGGCCCAGCCTGTTCCACCTGTGGCTCTCTCCACAGTTCCTAGGGTGACAGCTGAGCTGCAGTTTTGAAAGCATCAGTGGTGCCTAGATGATAGATAGGCACCTCAATATGTTTGAGGATCTGAGCCTGAGTGCCTTAAAAAGTTACATCAATCCTAATGAGTGATCTACTGAGTAGACCTGTGGTTTTTTTCCTTCTCTCCCTCTGTCAAGTAGCAATGGTTTTAGCTGTGTAGACATTGGTTCAACAGGAATGGGACAAGTGCCATCAACTCAGTTCAAACAGGCCAACAAACCATCATCAGATAATGACTTTCAGTCGCTACTAACTTGAGTCACATAGAGCTCCATGATCTGGAGGTGCAAGGTTCTGTGTTATTTGTAGTCTCTTAAGATGTCCGGTGCTGCTGAAAAAACCACTTCCAATCTACAAAACCAAAACTCTCTCTCGATTTTGCTAGGAGCACTTCAGGCCACTTTCTCACAGCAAACCTTTCTTTCGAATGTTTGACCTGATGTGCTGTGTGAAGGTAAATACTCACTGCGCACATACTAAATTTAGACTCTCTTCAGTACCTAAATTAAACCAGAGGAAAAGTGCTTAACAATGGCCTGTACTTAATTTGACATATCCCTCTTCAAATACTTCTACTACAAAATCCTTTTATGTTATTCTAAGTAGGACAGCTTCTTTCCTTTGTGTGATGTAAGTGTAGCACAAAGAGTTAGGAGCTACCCATATTAAACACACACACACACAGAGATAAGAGCACACAGGTCTTAAACAACGAAACTGCTTAACACTGCAAAAAAGAAATACAGAACAGATGGAAAGCACTGGGAGTTAAGCAACCTTTCCTTGTTTCTCCTCAGACTCAAAGGATTTAGATCATCTTCTATACTGCTGGTCTCCAACAGTCACTTAAATATCTTTAATGTGTGGCTGGAACATGACTATGCCATCTTATTACTCAACAGATCTTCTCCCTGTATGTGCTCTTTTTGTCACCATGGGACAAACCACATGGAACTTGTGATCTTACTACTTCACCTGGTTCCGTGATCTGCTTTCTTAAAAAGCTCTTTCAGGCCCTCTGGTCAAAATAATGGTATCTAGAAGCAGTACTGCTTAGAAAGCTGTATTCTTGTCTCTCTTTTGATTCCTAGGGATGGACATTCATATGAAAGCAGGAATTGAAGTTTTCCAAAATTAGCTTCTTCTATTGCTCATTTGCCACCTGAAGTCATAGCCCTGTGTTTGTGTAAATGGAGTGGGTGAGAGGTCTGACAATCTGTCTGTCGGTGAGAAGCCGTTGAGGCTTAGTACTCGAGGGCCTGTTTTCTATACAATAACCATCTATAGTGAAATCCTGATTCCAGTAAAGTTAATGGCAAAAACTCAATAGGGCCAGGATTTCACTCCTATAATTGTATGGAGTGGATGTGTATATTACGCACATGAAACAATGTTAAAACATCAGGGCATTTGCAAAGTGAAACACTCACATTCAGGAAATGCCAGTGTGGCGAGTTGGTATCACAGAAACCACCTTGGAGCTGCCACCTGGTATGCCAAGACTACTTCTGCCCCTGCTTTCCTGCCTTTTCCAGCTTGGGACTCCAGAATTCTGTCTGTTTTGAGGCAGATTCTGCTGATCTGCTGCAAACCCAGACTCAGGTCTGAACCACGTCCACTAACAGCTAGGCCTGCCTGGAAGCAGCTCAAGAAGTGCCCTTGCCTTTGACACCCAGGTGCCCAACTCCCAATGGGGTTCAAACCCTGAATACATCTGTTTTACCCTGTATAAAGCTTATACAGGGTAAACTCATAAATAGTTCGCCTTCTATTTCAAAGATAGAAAGATATGCACAGCTGTATGCCCCCCCCCGGCACTAACACGTACTCCAGGTAACTTAATAAGTAAAAAGTGATGTTAATAAGTACAGAAAGTAGGATTTAAGTGATTCCAAGTAGTAACAGACAGAACAAAGTGAATTACTAAGTAAAATAAAATAAAACACGCAAGTCTATGTCTAATCAAACTCAACACAGATAAAAACCTCACCAGTTCCAGTCTCTTTCTTTTACAGGCTGTAGAACTCCTAGCCTGGGTCCAACAATCACTCACACCCCCTATTGTCTTTGTCCTTTGTTCAGTCTCTTTCAGGTGTGTCCTTGAGGGGTGGAGAGCCCGTCTCTTTAGCCAGCTGAAGACAAGATGGAGGGGTCTTCCCGGGGTTTAAATAAACTTTTTCCCCTGGATGGATGCTCCTCCCCACTCCCTCTGTAGCATCATGTTACCCAGGAGTTTTGGGATCACATGGGCAAGTCACATGTCCATGCACAATTCAGCAACCAGCCCAGCCAGTCACATTTCTGACCAAGATCAGATGTGGATTGAGGTCTGGGACTCCTTTTGTCTGTTTAAGAGTTTCTTGATTGGGCTCTTTACATGCACATTCCTTTCGCAAGACATGATCCCATACTCTTACAAAGGCTATGTATAAAACCAGCAAATATACAACCCATATTCATAACTTCAGCTACAACAATGATACATGCATACAAACAGGAGGAATAGATTCAGTAGATCATAACTTTTACAGAGATATGTTACATGGCACATGTAGCATAAAACATATTCCAGTTATATCCTATATACATTTATAAGCATCTCCCCATAAAGACTTATGGAGACACCGTCACAGCCAGAAATTAAGTTTGCACTTTCCAAGACAGCACTGAGTTGAGGCAGGGCTCCTACAGAGCTAGTATAGTCATACGGGGTGTTACAACTCAAACCCCTCTGCCCGCTAAGACAAGATGCCAAACAGTCTGATACCTGGCAACATGGATCTCTGCTTTTGTGTGTAGCACTTGCCCATGGTCCACAGAAAGCTAGTTGGTCATGTGGTGATGGTGTTTCCAGCTGCTAATTCACATTAAAATAAACTGAAAATGCATCAAATATTTTCTTGATATGACTTTTCCATGTAATCAATTGCTGCAGTTGGCACAGGGATGCTGATCACAATGGGGAGCACAACTGCCAATAAAATAATCTCTCTAGTGAGTTTTGGTTCATACTATGTGTAACGATGCTGGTTCTGGCAAGACCCAACTGAGAGTGCCAGTTCAGGACAAATTGCTTCAAACAGGGCAACTACAGCCCAAGGCTGAGGTTTTTCCACCTCTAAGGCAAACCAAACCAGCCAGACAGAGGAGACTTTGGTTTTACCCCACTGGCTAACCACAAGTCACACAAGCAATTCCCTTAGACACTCCAGTTTCCCAGTCTCACCACCAGAGCCACTCGTTATGGGGACAAATGGTCATGAAAACCAATGCCCCAGTAAAAGAAAATAGGTTCTCCCGATCCCAGCGGACCGAACCTCAGAGCCAGGTCAATATACAACTTAAATCTTACCCACAAATCACGCTGTTGCCAATCCTTTAGAATCTAAAATCTAAAGGTTTATTCATAAAAGGAAAAAGGTCTAGGTGAGAGCTAGAATTGGTTAAAAGGAATCAATTACATACAGTAATGGCAAAGTTCTTGGGTCAGGCTTGCAGAGATGGAATACTGCAGGTTCAAATCAAGTCTCTGGATTACATCCCCAGCTGGGATGGGTCCTTCAGTCCTTTGTCCAGAGCTTCCATTTGTAGAAAGGTTCCTCCAGAGGTAAGAAGCAGGAAATGAAGACAAAATGGAGATGAGGCAGCTGCCTTTTATAGTTTCTTCCAGGTGTAAAGGCACCTCTTTGTCCTTACTGTGGAAAATCACAGCAAAAATGGAGTCTAGAGTCACATGGGCAAGTCCCTGCATAATTTGCTGAGTCACAGGCGTGTCTGCCTTCTCTCAATGGGCCCATTGTATCGCTGATGGCTCTTAATGGGCCATCAAGCCGGCCTAGCAGAGCTGATAGCTTGTCCTGGGTCCCAGAAGCCCAGCCCCAGTTTGAAATACAGACATACATATAAAGCCATTGAACTACAGACAGTATAAAGCCAATATTCATAACTTCAACTACAAAACTGATACATGCATATAAGTGGCATAATCATAACCAGCCAAGCATAACCCGGTCTTAGACACCTCATTTGACCCCCTTTATACAAGATTTGGTGCCACTACTGGACATTGGTTGTAACAATGATCTATATGGTCCCAGTTATTGTCAATAACGTCACACTATGAAATGGCAGAAAATGGAAATTCATTTTTAAACACCCCCACCCACACTGATCTAAAATGGGGTTTATGCACCAGGATTGCTGATCGCTCACAAACCACCCCGGCTAAATATAAATGTGCAATTCATTGCTGGGAGGACAGGATTCACAGCTCTGCAATGGGTCAATTCATGGGTCGATTCATGGCCTTTTGGGTCCATCTGTAGGGGTGGGGCTGCTGGATGGCACAAGGGTGGTGAAGTGAAGCATCAGCACTTAAAGCTACCTCATAAGGCCTTCATTTGTTGATTTAGAACGCTGTAATTTTGGGAGGGAGGAAAGAACCATTTGTGTGACAGGTTTTTGTGTTTAGTTCTTTGTGCTTTGGAGGCAGCTCTTTGAAAGCTGTGCGATGGTGTGGACTGCTGGAAGCAGTGTGGACAGAGAGAGATTAGCAGGCCAAATTCAGGTGAGAGATCTCAAGGCTTTAAAAATAATTAGCCTGATTTTTTTTTAATGAATCTGGTTCTTGTGGAAGGTTGAGAGCCATAGAGATTGAACTGGTCTCAACAGAATAAATACAGTATTAGTGGCAGGTTATGTGACCTTGCTGACAGTGCCCCACCATTGTGCCTAAGAGTGGTTGGGAAAAATCACCTCTAGCAGGGAGTGGTAGTTGGTCTGACTCAAAGAGCTTACAGATAATATCTTTTTGTCCTGTGTCTGTATAGCTCCTAGCACAATGGGAGCCTGGGTCATGGCTTAGGTGCTACTGTAGTAAACATAACAGTAATAGCTTTGTGTAGGCCTTGGTTTCAGCTGCCATTGCCATCAAAGGGGTCCTCTCGCCTTTAGTAATCAGACTGAGATTACTAACCTCTTTCGTATAAGCGCAGCGGTTCTCAAACTGTAGGTCAGGACCCCAAAGTGGGTCGCGACCACAAAGCTGGCGTTAGACTTGGCGCTAGACTTCCACAGATGGAGGCTTCAGCCCTCGACTTTGGACCCCACTGCCCGGGGTGGTGGCTCGGGCTTTACCCTCCCCGCCCCCCCGACCTGAGGTGGCGGGACTTGGCTTTGGTCCCCCTCCTGGGGTCATGTAGTAATTTTTGTTATCAGAAGGGAATCATGGTACAATGAAGTTTGAGAACCCCTGCATTAGAGGCTACTGAACAGCAGCCTCATGATAAGGCTCTTTGGTTGCCATTGATCAGACCACATTCACAGCAGTGATTGGGCAGTGAAATTCTTTGCAGCCCTTTACCAGTCCTCTAAGCTATCCAGTTCCATCTCCCAGCCATGCTTTAATGCTGACGTTTCAAACCAGCTGCCTCTCCTGCTATAATGAAAAGTTACCTGGAAATGGCTGCTCAACAGCCATTCTTCCAAACCGAGTCTTACAACGATTTCACGGCTGCGTCTCCCAGTTGTAGCCAGTCATTTTAGTTTATAGGCTACAAAAACTTTCTAAAACATTGTGCCCCAGAGAGGACTTATTCACTGAAGCCTCCATCTGTGGAAAAATATTTTGTGTGGTTATGCACCTGCAGGTTACTACTTGTACATGTGTCAGATGCATGATGAATTGCCCTGTCAGCGAGTGCTTTTCCCTTTCAAGAAGATAAAAAGTACGCGCCTGAATAAAAGTTACTTGTTTTGAGTTGTCACATCTCCACATGTGCTAACTTGCTTATATGGGGCCTGATCACACGGACAGTCCTTCTGGCTTCGATAAGGCAGCTCACTAAGTGGCTGCAGGATCGTTGCCACAGCTAAGATTTTGGTCTTTTGTGTCACCCCTGAGTAAAAGAGCTTGGTGTGAGGATCAATGAAAAGTTTGCAAGGGGAGAGCAGGACAGAATCCCTTCCATCTCCAAACCCTGGAGGCAGATGGAAGCCAGCTGGTTACAGCCCACTGCTATAGCCCATGATATATAGGATTAGTCATGGACCATAGCACATGAGGCTTGTAGCTAATGGATCCACACAGAGAGCGAACTAACAGACCAGAGTGTACCCTGGTGGAATGACTCGGCAGAAATAAAATATCCAGATGCAGTCAGCAAGGGTTATTCCTTAAGGGCTAGTACTTCTAACCAGAAATCAAAACAAATTAAGGAAACACAGGTAACAGAAAACTCTTCTAGCCTGGGGTTCAGCCCAGTCCTATGACGCAACATGTGGAGCCTTGACTTCTCATCGGCATTCTCCCCAGTCTTGAACATCTGTGGAAGGGGGAAGCTAAGGGTAATCTTTTGTTTGTCATGAACAAGCAAGTGTCCCTTCCCTCTGTCACACAGCCTTCCTCTGGCTTGCTCGTAAATGCCCCTCTCCACAGACAGTGGGGAGAACTGCTGTGGAGCTCAGTGGAATGCTTCTGAGCAGCATCGCTGCTTCCCACGCACTCACTTCTGCAGTATACACACATGAGGTTATGCTGCATTTTGGGCCTGACAGATCCAGGAAGATTTGGTCCGTACACAAATACTTGTAGGCCAGTAAACAGGTTATCCTGATCATAATATGATCTGCGTGGCCCCTTGCAAACCACCATTCCCAACATTTATTTATTTATAGCCTATGGTATCCTATGGTAAAGAACTGTGTGGAACTTGAAGGAAACCTGCACCACTTTTACTTTATTTTTCAACTGTACCGCCTAATGGATGCTCTGTCAAGTTATACATTTCTTGCTGTGACAAATTATTCTTCTTCTCATGACAGGGCCTCCAGCTGAGTCTGCTGTGCTCAATTAGGAGAAAAATGCATATTTTAATCCGCCCCATGGCGCAGTAACATTTCACTCTGTGGCCTTGGCAAAGCAGCCATTTAACTGTTTCTGTAGAGGTTTCATTTGCAGTGCATTGTTTTAATGTCAGCAACCTTTCCCTTTATTCTAGCTTTGCTGGCAGTGCTCCCCTAGGCATCAGAACACGGACAATTAAAGCCCCCTCTATCATGCTGGGAACCAATGATTTCCTTCCCTTGATACAGTTCATCACCACATGCCAGCTGCTCTTACCATCATAACAACCTTCCTTTCTCCAAGAGAGTGTAGTCTCCTGGTAGGCTGCAATGACCGTAACTCCATTTGTTGGCTGGCAAGGGGTGTTCACACAGCATGGGGGTTTTTACCTTCCTTCTTACTATGATGTATTAGGGCTCTGTCAACCTAAATAATGGAAATTCCATGGTCACTGATAACCCTGGATCGCCTGTTATGCATAGCAATGAGTTGATATCATAGCAGTGGCTGGGCATCCATGTTATTTGGAAAATCCTACTTCTTTTCAGTTACCTATCAGAACTTTCAGCAGATGTCTCATAAATATGTAATAGTATTTGAAAACTACGAACACTTGCTGTGGCAGTTATTGAGAGCCAATAAATGTGGAGCCCCCCACAATGCCATATTTACAGAGCAGAATTGTACTTGTAGTTGTCATAGTACACAATGAAATCAAGCAATTAAAGTTCTTTAAGAAATGGTGAACTATTGTTAATATCAAAATGTGAAAAGTTAAGTGCAAGATGAGTGCTCATAAAAATTCCACTTATTTTATCTAAACAATCAAACAGATGAATAAAAAAGCCCAGAGGATTCTGACCTGTCGACAATTTATTCTTTGTCTTCTGACTGCTTGAAGTCTATTCTTGAAACACTGAGTGTCTGAGCAGCCTTTAAAACCAGCAATCCTGCTTTTCAGCTTTTTATAAAGACCCTGTACATACACTGTTTTGTTTATATGTACAAGCAAACATTGGTTATTGAAAAGCTTCATTTACCCAAAACAAGCTCATGTCCTCTGACACATTCACTGGACTAAAACTCCCAATAAGTCTTTGAACCCAAGTTCATCTGAATTGATTCAGTATCTCCCATTCAATGTGGCTAATAAGGGTTTGACTGCATTTCCTTTCCCTTTATGTGAAGTGTGCTCTCTGGTATTATTTACACTATTTAAAGGGTACATCTATACTACCCACCTGATTCGGCGGGTAGCAATCAATCTTCTGGGATCGATTTATCACGTCTCGTCTAGACGTGATAAATCGATCCCGGAAGCGCTCCCCGTCGACACCGGAACTCCAGCTCCACGCGAGGAGTAAGCGGAGTTGACGGGGGAGCCTGCCTGCTGCGTCTGGACCCGCGGTAAGTGCTTTTAAGTTCGAACTAAGATACTTAGACTTCAGCTACTTTATTCACGTAGCTCAAATTGCGTATCTTAGTTTGACCCCCCACCCCTAGTGTGGACCAGGCCAAAGATATATCTCGCCTTTTAATCAGCACAAGCAAAAGAAAGATAAACCTGGTTAAATGAGTTGGGCAAAACTGTTTAAGTGGCAGAGAAATTGTGTAAGTCTGTGGAGTATCTTTATGGCTATGAAACTTTATAAAAAACAATTAATTGGTGCCTGGGAAAGGTGCCAGCAACTGGATTGGGGGAGTTCTCCATCAAACAGTTCAGCAAGGCAGTAGCAGTACAAGTACCATCCCCGTCAATATGCCTGACCTGGAGTGGCTAC
The DNA here is from genome assembly GCA_037349315.1 of Chelydra serpentina. Lineage (NCBI taxonomy): Eukaryota > Metazoa > Chordata > Testudines > Chelydridae > Chelydra > Chelydra serpentina. The sequence continues at coordinate 20,653,554 of JBAIAC010000048.1, read as the reverse complement.
TTAGTCCTTGGTTCTCTGCTGAGATTGGCCAAGATTTTCAAAAGTGACTAGTGATTTAGGGCGCCCAACTTGAGACACTTTAAGAGGACCTGATTTTTGGAGAGTGGGTGCTCAACGCACATTTTAGATGAATCATGTTGGGCACTCATTACATTTGAAAATGTAGGCCATTGTCATCAGATGTGGTGGAGGGTTTTTTATGTACTAGGAAATTGTTAGACCAGCAACTCATTTCTGACCTGGCAATGATCGTCTGTTAAATTGTAACCCCTCTGTCAGGTGAAGTTGGCAGCAACAAGATACCTTCAATATCTAGGGGTTCCTCTTAACAGTACAACACAGAACCAGCTCAAGCCCCAAACCAGTAATCTGAGAAAACTTAACCGCACCCCTGGGCGCCTCTAAGAGGCAATACTTCCCCACTCGCAAGCACTGAGTCTCTGTATAAGAGAACTTTTGTTAGAAGGGAAAGGGAAACCAAGTATTAATTTGAGAAAACATCATTCAGCCTTCCGCCATTGTGCACTCTGGCACTGCTGCTGCTTCTCTGTGCCACCTGCCACTCTCTGTGATGCCACGTCCTGAAGTTCCACCATATAATCCAGCTCCTGGTGATTTCAGAAACGTGGCTGGCGTTTCTACTTCTGGCTCCCCGGTAGTGGGGAACTTCACTGCTAGTGCAGTCTCCTTCACTGCCACACTGTCCCACACCTGGTCTAAGGCTCAGCAGCTAGACCTGGTTATCAGTGACTCCAGCTGTAGCGATTACTTACCAAAACAAAGACTCTCCATTGAGTCTAATCAGCTCTGTCTTTAAACAGTGGAGATAAGGAGGATCAAACGGTGTCTAGAATTCTTAGACAGAGCCCACACCACCAGGAAGGAACACCTATCTCCATCTTCTCTCTCTTTTCAGTAGGATTTGGCATTGCCTACCCTTGCTTAGAGAGTGCCATTCAGCTGAGGGTGACGCCCCCTCAATCAGGACGTACTAAGCATAGTTAGACTCATAGACAGTAAGGCCAGAAGGGACCGTGGTGATCACGTAGTCTGACCTCCTGTACATTGCAGGACACAGAACCTCACCCATTCCTGTACTAGACCCATAACCTCTGGCTGAATTACTGAAGGCCTCAAATTATGATTTAAAATTCTGCTGCCCTTCACTCAGAAAATAAGGATAACAACATTTTATTACCCATTCATTCAATATTTTATTAAGATGATTTTTAAAAAAAGGTGACTGGCACAGAGTTTAAGCATAAAAGTTTCTGGTTATCAGGGAATAATGTACAGGAGGGCAGTGATGTCTTGGTTGGAGGGGGCTCTGCCAATCTGCTTCTTTATCACGTCACACAGGGCATTCGCTGAGATGTTCCTTACTGTGGCGTCAGGACACGTCAGCAGGCAGAAGGCATGGGTGATCACTGTGATGTCGCACTGGTTGCCCATGCGGGGGACATTGGCGCCGCCATGCCTATGGGTGATGTAGACCAGCTCATTGCTGGCTCTCTGGGGAAGGAACAGCCACTTCTTCACCAGCTGCCGGACGATCTTGTCTGCCTTGTTGAGGGACACCTTCGCCACGGCGGATCCCCTTAGGATGAACGAGATGTGGGGGATCAGGAAGGTGTTCAGGGCGTTTATCTTCTGCCATGGTGCCAGCAGGGAGATGTCGATCTTGGAGTCATCCTGCAAGATCTCCTGGATGGTGTCCTCGGGTGTCTGCCGGACACGGAAACCCGTCAGCGTGCCAAGGTGCTGGTACTCCTGCCCCTCTGCCGGGGGATGACGGGCTCGCCCTGGATCTGGAACCCCATTGCCTGCACCGAGTCCCTTTTGCTGCCATCAATGTGGAGAGTTGCGCACTTCTTTGCATTGAAGCAGAGCTCCATCCAGTCAGCAGCTCGACTGGTGGCATCTAGTAGACGTTGGAGGCTCTCTGGGTCGTCCACGGTCAGGACCAGGTCGTCCGCATAAGTCAGGACACTCACCCTCTCACTGCGGAGGTTGAAGCCATCTGTGCCATTGGAGATCGCTCGCAGCAATGGCTCCATGGTGAGGTTAAAGATGATGGGGCTGAGGGGACAACCCTGCTTTACTCTGCTCCTAATCGGGATCTTGGCGGTTTCACCTTTGACCGAGCGGATGGTGGTGCTGCATCCCTCTTACAGCTCTAGGATCACACGAAGGAAGTTCTATGGCATCCTGAACTCCTGGAGCATGGCAAAGATGTGGTGGTAGGGCATGGACCCAAAGGCATTAGCCAGGTCGAGCCACGCTACTGCGCACTGCCTCCGTGCCCTTCTGGCTGTTTGGATGGTGGTTTAGAGGATGAAGTTGTGTTTGTAACAGCCCTCCCAGGACATGAAGCCTTTATGGACCGAGCTGATGGCTCCCCTGCTCACTGACCTCTTCGTGATCCTCGACACCAGGCAGCTGGCATATATCTTGTACATCGTGGAGCAGAGGAAGATGGGGCCTCCAGTTGCTGGGGTCATCCCGCTCACCCTTCTTGTACACCAGCACTGTCATGGCCTTCTTCCAGGAGCTGGGAGTCTGGCAGAACCGCTTGCACTGGTTGAAGAGTGTGGCGAGGACCAGGCAGCCAGGGTCTCGCTTTTTCAGGAGGCTGTAGGGGATGCTGTCTTTCCCAGGAGCTGTGTTTTTTGTTTTTGAGAGTCTGTCCATCACTTCCCTGGGCGTAAAGTCAGTCTCCAGGACACCTGCATCATCGACACAAGGCAGGGGACGGAGGCACTCTGGGCTCTGTGCGTCATTCCGGGCTATGCGGTTGAATACATCATTGAAGTAGCTCTGACAGGATCGTGCAGTAGGATGAGGGACCATCTAGGATTTCCCTCATGGCCTTGGAGTGGTTAAACTGGTACAGTTTTTGGATCCTGGAAGCTGCTGCTGGATCGTAGCAGCGGCTGGTGTTTCTACTTCTGGCTCCCCGGTGGTGATGTTGTGGCTCAGAGCAGGCGTTCTGTGGGCAGGCAGGGCATTCTCCTGGTTTGAACTCCTCCTGGAAGCGATTTCTGCAGATAGTTCTTGGGTGAGCCTGCCTACGAGGAGGTCAAAGTCGGCAGCTTGTAGCTCCTCGGTCCAGGCAGTCTGCCACGGCGTGGCAGCCCTCACCATCGGCCGCTGGTCCTCAGGGTCCTCGACCTCGTCCGGTGCAGGCTTTGAGCCTTCTGCATGGTTGGCCTGCCGTCTCTTTCGTGGGTCAGGATTCCCTTCGGTGGGGTGCTGGGGCAGACTCTCTGGTGGGATGGTGGCATTGCTGGTGGTCGGAGAGACGCGGGCTGGCTTGGGGGTTGCTGGGACACCGCCGGTCCTTCTACGAGTGGCTGCTGACTGGGAGGCTGTTGCTGGAGCGTGAGATCTCCCATAGGCAGTGTCCCACAGAATGGACTTGGGGGCCGTGCTGGTCCGTCTGGCGATGAAGGCCTGGTGCCTTGGTGTGGTGGCGGGACTGGTTCCTCCAGTGACGGCTGGAGTTTGTAGGGCGGTCTGGGGCGTGGCCCTGGCTCCTCTGACAGCTGGAGTTGGCAGGGCGGTCTGAGGTGTGGCGCTGGCTCCTCCGACAGCTGGAGCTTTCAGGGTGGTCTGAGGCATGGCACTGGCTCCTCTGGCGGTTGGAGTTCGCAAGGTGGTCCGAGGGGCAGCACTGGCCCTTCTGGTGACAGGATCTTGAGCAGCTATGCGCGGTGGGGCACTGATGCTTCTGGAGACGAGGACGTGCTGGACAGGTGGCGAGGCAGCACTGAGTCGTCTCAGCATGGAGATCTTCTTGGAGATATGCGAGGGTGAGACGGGCCTCCTGCTTCCGAGGACTGGGGTGATGTTCTCCAAGGTAGCAGGTACCTTCTCCATCACAGCATCCCGTTCTGCTGGCCTGGTGACGGGGGCAGGCTTCTTGACGGCAGCTTGCGAGGTCGGCTGTCTTCGTTGAGGCTCAGGAGCAGCGGGCCAGTGTGCAGCGGGAAGTGATTTGTAACCCAACACCAGTCAAAATTGATCACGTTGGCAATGCACCTCTATCTGCCGGATACCTAGGCACAGAAGGTGTGTTTATGCAAATACAGCCTGATCCTGAAGTATTTCCCCCCACGCGGCTCATCACTAGGTGTCAGGGGAAAGCTTATTCAGACCCTGCTTACAAAATAGTTATAACTTTTGTTCGCTATTGACCTGGGTTGGAGCTGACCTAGGGGTGAAAAGCTCCATATCCCATCAGCAAGTTAAAAATTTTCCAAAAAAGGTTTGTTTGTTTATTTGTGCCATTTATTTAGACATAACTAAAGGGTGCATTTGAGCAGCAGGCTCTTCTTGCTATTTTAATGTAATTTGCCAAGACTCCTTATTTTTTTTCATTCATTCATATAAGATAGAGCAGCACCCTTGGAAACAGGCTATTGTGATATATTTGTCACACAAAGAGGAAAACAAATGTAAACCTCAACACTTTTTGAGGGGGGGGGGGGGGATTACCAGTATTATGGTGCTTATTTCTGATTAATAAACCAGGTTAACATAACCCAGTTGTAGTTAGGCTATTTTAATAATGTGAGTCACATGTTAAAAGATAAGTTCAGAGGAGAGGTGTTTCATGAGATATTCATGATGGTGCAGACCACCTATCTTCCCATACGCAGTCAACACGCACCACTTCGCCTCTCTTTCAGGCTTAAATAACATCCCTGTGGCAACTCTAGATGAAGCAGCCCTACCAGGAAGCGAGGTCAGGGCATCTGCAGAAACACAGGGTGTCCACCTGGATCTTGCGGATCCACAGAATTTGTGAGCCAGACCCTAATTTCTTCCTCATGGAAGTTAAATTTACAGGAAATTCTGCGTGGGGAAACCTTATGACATTGCCTGCACCTGATGTGAGCCTGGACCTGGATCTCCATGGAGGGATATAATCTGGTCCCACGTTATTCCAGATATGCTAGGAAAAATCCTATTACCCATCTGCCTAGTAAAACTTGGTGACTGTTCCATGTCTGGAGCTCACTCCAGAAGAGATCCAGATGATCATGAAACTCAGACCCAAATCTTGGTCTAGTATGTGACACTTTGTTATATTATTTATTACATTATATTTATTAACCTGTATTAAAAAATGCTGTGGGAACTGAATGAGCACAGTGTTCATTTAGAGGCTGAATATGAAAATTGGCCGCCTTCTGGACTTCATTTTCCTAATGAGACAACCACAGTAATACCTAGCTCTTATATTCTACTTTACAAAGGAGGAGAAACCCCACGGTCAGCCAGCAAACCAATGGTATCCTGAGTCCCAATCTAGGGTCCTGGCCACTAGGCCACACTGCCTCCCTCACTGTTTATACAGCATGCTACTGTTGTAGATTTCTACACCGGCTCTGCTCAGTTATGTTGGAAAACATCACCGCGGGAAATGTGTGCTGGCTAATTATAAATGTGCTCTTCTTGCTGTCCAAAGCCCAGTGCCTTGGGCCCTGTCTTTGGATGTGGGAGACACAAGTTCATGTCCCTGCTCCGCATCAGGCAGAGGGGTGCGTCTCCCCACTCCAAGATGAGCGCCCTGACCACTGTGCTAAAAGTTATAAGGGCAGCAGCTTCCCCACCTCCTCAGTTCTTGAAAAAGGGCTGACCTGGTTTATGTGCTTAACTCCAGGAAAGGGTGTGTGGCTGTAAATCCCGAGTGAAGGGAGATGCCTAACTACCTCATGTCCTACTGGCTAGTTTAAGCAGCTCCCCCGCTCAGCACGTTGATTTCTGTGAAGCCTGTTCCTAGGCCCCTAACTCTCCCCACACATTGTATAGGGAGCCTGGACACTTACCTCAGGATTGTGAATTCTCCTAGGCAGCAGGCACCCAGAAGTTAGGGGTTCCCCTTGGGAATCTCACCCCTAGTGTCATCAAGGAAGGATGGTAAAGCATGTGGTGAAATTTTTAAACATGTTCTTGACTCTGAGGAATGTCTAGATAAGCAGAGTGACAGTGAATACATACATTTTGTATTTTAACAGGCAGGGACAGCAGGAAGTTGCTAGAGACACACTTTCTGTGTAAATCTGTCTGTTGGTTTTAGAGTCTGAGTCATCTGTATCTTAGTATGCAATGCATTCCACCCATGTAATGAGATTTCTTTGCATTTCCACTGCATTAGATTTTTTTCTACACATCAAGTATTTAATAAGAAGCAGCATCCAGCTGTACTCTCCTACCCCTCTACAAAATACGCATTTCTGCAGAAGACACCAACATTTTACTTTTCAAAGTCTATTTTTGAAGGTTAAGTAGAAAAGTTCTATGTGTATTTCCAAGCAGCTTGTCCCGGTCCTTTTCAAATCCACTGCGATTAAGAAAAAGAAAGACAGATAGCAGAGACAATGTAAACTGAAGCTGGGAAAATAAGCCCATCTCATTAGTCACCATGTCGGTTACAGTATCTAAGGAACAATTTCATAGCAATAGCATATTTATTTGATGCTGCACAACCTACCTGGGCTCACTGTTCCTGGTGGCATTTGCTCTTAATGTTCAAAGTACCTCTTTAACAAAATGGCACTCCATAAAAATTTAGTGTGTTCCTACTGTAATTAAAAATCCCTAGTCATTTTTGCATTTATGATATAAACTATAAGAGCTGTAAAATCCTGCAATTAATTTGCGCCATTTCATACTTGAGAAATTCTCATTACAAATTTCATTACTGATTCACTTATCTGTAATTTGTCCTATATAACCTAAAGAATATTAACAAATTTAGAGTCACTTTTGCTCTATTAAAAGCTAAATATCAAAGTCTTTCACCTCACAAGCCAATCATGATACCATTCCAAAATCTCCTCCAAAACGGTGAATACTATATTCACTTTGCACAAAAAGGGATCATCTGTGTGGAATAGATATTGCAAATGTAATGCAAAGCCATTTGGAAGCTAGGTGATGAATCCTGAGCTAATTCACCATGGCCTTCTGACTTAAAAAGCACGACAGGGGTTGAATGTCCCACAAAACAGCTGTGGGAGCTACACATGCCCATCTACGGGCGGAATTTGGGCCAAAAGACTAGTAGAAAAATAAAGAGGTTATGTCAGTCTAAGTGCAGTAGGCTGCAATTTTGTTTTTGCTCACTTCAACTTTATTCCCTATTTCCAATAGGCCTATCTTGTATTATGTTGTACTTTCCAGATGTTTTTCTGGTCTATGGACCCTTTGGAGATGCTTGTTTCTGTGCCTCATTACACTGGCAGAAATGCTATATTTTCCTCCAAACAAACCGCCCTGTTACCAGTGCTTAAGGCAGAATGAAACAAGAGGAACAGCTCTCACCACATCAGTGAACAGTGAAAGGGAGCTGCTTATCCAAGCCATGGAGAGAAGCGGGGAGCTATCCTTATTCTTTTAGCAGAGGAGGCAGAGTTCTGCTCCTCTCTGCTATCCCTTTCTTTAGCCCTCGGCTATTACTCATTATTACAGGTGACCATACAGATACTGAGAACTGCTGTTGAAATCCTCCCCCATGCCTTCATCTCCTCATGGTTTCACTTGTAACTCCTGTTCTAGGATCTCCTCAAGGGCCAGCCCTCCAGGCTCCAGCCCGTGCCAAGAATGCTGCCACAAACTCTCTCACACGCACAAAACAATGCAACCGCATCGCCACCATCCTCCAAGACCTCCAGCTCCTCCCTGTTCATTTCAGAATCCCGTTCAGATTTGCCCCCGTTTTAAATCATGGACTTATTAGAATCTACTTCACAGACCTGCTTCCATCTCTAGTTCCTTTCCTGGGCTGCCCCGTGTTTCACACCATCCTAAGTGCTTGCGGGATCACACTCTAAACTGTACTATAATAAATAAAATATATAATAATATAAATGGAGATATGCCAACCTCCTAGAACTGGAAGGACCTTTTAAGGTCATGGAATCCAGTCCCCTGCCTTCACTAGCAGGACCAAGTACTGTCCCTGACAGATTTTTGCCCCAGATCCCTAAATGGCCCCCTCAAGGATTGAACTCACAACCTTGGGTTTAGCAGGTCAATGCTCAAACCACTGAGCTATCCCTCCCCTCCAGTACTAAAGAGCAGCCACAGCCTTCCATGCTGTATTTCCGACGTGCATGAATCCGAGGCACAGCAATTGGTGCAATGGCCAAGTTATTCAGAGAAGGAAGGGGCTGAAAACCAGAGCTGTCAAAAGAAATAATATGCTTCTGCTATAAAGGACAAATCTCATAGGTGCCAAAACCCCTAGATACATTGTTGCTGTGGGCAGGTGGTGGCAGCATTGAGAGCTGACCCTGCCCAAGGGACTGTGAATTGTCCTATGCAAATAGAGTTTGTGGGGAGAACAAGGTGTATCCTGGATCTACTAAGCCAAAAAATTGGCTCTGTCCACTACTCTGCTTCCAGTAGTGGCTGCAGTCTGCCCTGCCTGGGTGGGCATCCTAAAATGGACTTTCAGGGTAGGGGAAGGAATCTGGCCTCTTTCAGACCATGGCCTGAGTATAACTGTTGCAGCCAATGAGTTTGCAGAGAGCATTACACAATGGCTGTGAGGCATAAACAGCCTCACTCATTTCAGTGGGGACCAATGCAGATGCCAATAGTACTTCAAGTATCAGCATATCACAGCTCATCAAAGCACATATGATAGGAGGAGAAATATATTATGGAGATCTAAAATAGGGGTAGGCCTTTAATCCCATAAGGCAGGGCATGATGGGGTGCCATTGGTTTCATTTTACTGACTCAGCTGTCAGAAGTTTATAATACACAGAATAAGTCCTGATGCAAAGCCCACTGGAGCCAGCGGAAACACTTTAGTGGACTTTAGATCAAGCCCCTAAAGCACATCTTGAGTGATGTTATGAAGAACAAGGCTCACAGCAAGTGACTTTCACTGTCTGATGGAACAGTCACCTTAGAATGCACAATATGGGGACAATGTCAGTCATTGAGTTTCAACAGAAGTATATTCACAATAAACAGTGATTCATACATACATGTGCTTCCCCATCCCCCACAACATACAGCACTATATCAGCATTTTACTGGCATTTATAACCACATTCATTTTATTCTAATTTGTAATTAACTTTTACCAAATTAAATTGGGAGATAGAAAATTACTATTCTAACATAAATAATCTTGCTGCTGGAAATGGCAGCTTTAACACAATCAACAATACAATTCATAAATGAAAGAAATGTTGTCATACTTATTACTTTTGTGTGCTCCATCTTTTATAGAATATTACAGTGTAAATTGAAATTTTATATGATTTAATAAACCTCAGAAAGAGATTATAGTCAAGTAACCACATAACTGTAACAAATGGTACTCCTATCTTATTATAAAGCGCTCAGTCTACACAGAGTTCTCTTTCATTAGCTAAACCTTGGCTTTTGACAAAACAGATACTATTCAAGTACCTCGTGAAAAGTACGTCCTTAGCACTGCAGTGCTTCACAAATATAGAGCTTAATTCTGGAGGATAGTGCTGTAAAGTGCATATAGGTTTTGCTTGTCTTCATCGCTGAATTAACTTTGCAAACAAGTTATCCAGTAGAATTTCCTACAGCTGCATAATAAAACAGCAGCAATAGGAAAAAACACACCGATGTGGACATGTGTGAGGTTTTGTATCAAACTGACAGATACTAAAAGGGAATATTAGAGAGACAAGGTGGGTGAGGTAATATCTTTTATTGGATCAACTTCTGTTGGGGAGAGAACTCTGTCTCTCTCCCCAACAGAAGTTGGCTCAATCAAAGTAATTACCTCACCCACCTTGTCTCTCTAATATCTTGGGACTGGCCCTGCTACAGCTACACTGCATCCTAAAATGGAATAACAGACAGAAAAATACAAGCAAGAGAAAGGTTTATTGGCCCTCCAAATCTTTGGCTATTTTTCAGAGATACTAGTTTAGATTTAAACTTTCTTTTTGTTTTCAATGCTCTAGAGTCAATATTTGTAGCCACCTCCCTCCCACCTGCCATTTTTCAAAAGGTTTCTGGCTCACCTAAGTATTCATTAGGTTGTAGAAGAAAAAGCAGGTGATGCAGTGGGCTGCTGGTGTGATTCCCCCAACACCCTCTCAGAAAACACATAGAGAACATTTGTTCATCCTGGATGCCTGTCACCTCAATTGCATTATGATTGGTTACCAAGATACAGCATTGCCATCTCTTCTGTCAAGTGTTAGATTTCTTTAGCAAATTAGTGCAACTGCTTGAACTTCTTACAACATATCACATATCCCTTTTTTTGCAGAATTGAAGGGCTTGCTCATTGTCTGTCATCAATGCTTATCTACATTCACTGAAGGAAAGTATTGGATAGATCAGGTATTTGAGCATTATATGTCTCATAAGCATGCTTTAAAACAAACACAATGAAATGGTTCTGATAAAATAATTGAATGCAACATTTTCAGTTGTTTTATTTTCTGTACAGAAAATGAAAACAGTGAATGTAAGTATGGTAACTTGGAGAGGTTAAGGAATTGCTGTTGGTTCTCCCCCTTTGCTTCTGAACCCTGAAATTGATCATCCACCTGATATTCTTGTGCTTTTTACTGGCCTCTGGAGTATAGAAGTTTACCCCCACATTGAGATCTGAAATGCATTCTCTTCGCTTCCAGTCACTTTAGAAATTATGTTTATGGAATATCTTAGGGAAAGAATGAACCCTTTATTTGTAATATGTAAACTCTATATTTTTATAGGGTTTGCAGACCAGTGAAGAGTTGTCACCTGTTACCCTGTAACCCCGAGTGTCTCCCAATGCCTTGCTACTGTAGCTCTCTGCAAGGGACACCTACAGTCAGCAGCTAGCATGCACTCATGTCTATGTGTTGCACAGGTCCGGTCCAATGTTTTGCAGCCTGGAACTTACATACAATACCACAGAATTGCATGGGTCTCCACCAGTCTTGGTTAACAATTGGTAAGGTGACTCCACACTCGCCCCAGCCCTGAGTTTTCCCCCAAAACGTGTGTTCTGAAATCTCCAGCCCTGTCCTGGAACAGTCAGAGGAATATTAGTGTTCCTTGCTCCTTTAAAGAGTCAGTAGTCAACAGTTTGTTACTTTAATTGGAGTTACCAAATGGTTCAGTTTAAATACTGCACCTGATAGGGTTAAGTTACAAATAAAACAAGTTTATTTAATTATAAAGCAATAAATTTTAAGTGAGTACAAGTATAAAGATTAATGTCAGAAATGATTACAAGAGAAATACCCCTTTCTTGTAGATAAAACACTTTTTAATAACTAAAACTTAACCAGCTAGACTTGGTTTAAGCTAAAATCCTCACCCATGTTTCCATCAAGACAGCTGACCAAACTTCTGGGTCAGGATCTATCCCCCAAAGTCACATTTATCTTCTTAGGTGAAAGACACATAACTTGGGGTTTCTTGGCCCCACTCCTGTAGTACAATGAATCGTTGAAATGGATTCTTCTGAAGGATACTCCCAGATAAGTCTATTTCCAGCTCTGAGGTAGTCATCTTGAAGGAATTTTCTTGCTGCTCCCTCCCCGCTGGAGTTGTGTCTGCTGAAATGCAAATATTTTTGTTCCTGCCTCCTCTGATGCAATTGACATCTGAATGTCAATCTCCTCCCCCACCCTGATAGTGTGAGGTTTGTCTCCACCCCTTTGTTAGCTTGATGGGTCTGTTTACGTGATACATAAATACATTCTCATGGTCTTCCAAAGTATTTTGGAAGTAACTCCCCAGGTGGGAAAACCATATTCCTTTCCTAGGCTGGGGTCCACAAACACATTTTAAGAATGATAATATCAGTTTATGTCCATAGCTTTGCATCAATTGCTTGCACCTACATTACACAATCAAATTAATATCCAGTAAGTCATGAGCTTTTCATTGACACCTTGCGTGACACTTATCAGATACGTTTCATAACATTAAAGAATTGGGATACTCTTGAAATGGTTAAGCCAGCTGCAATTCATTACCAGGTACCATTACCTGGGTGCCCCTTGCCCTCTGCCCTTGGGCTATTCTTAAGGTCACATAGACCTTCACTGATCTTATAACAACACTATTCGCCAACACACGTTAATTTCAATTTAATTCAAAATAATTCCCACAATGATTTCCTGCATTCAGAATTGTGGAAGTATAGTCCTGGAAATAGGCAGAGTCTGTTAAATTAAGCGATAATTGTGGTTACCACTACTGAAAGCACAAAGCTGCCTCTGCATTCTTTACATACAGCCCAGATTTACTTCCAGTCAGTAGAACTGGTTTGTTGTTGTCCTATTACTGATTAAGTTTAATTAAAAATGGCATACACAAAAAAATGGTAGAAAATCAAGTTGATATTTTCCCTTTACAGTAAATAAACGGTGCAAATAAGTTTAGCCTAAAAGAAAATCCATAATTTGGCTATTCCTCAAAGCATGTATATTCCATCAGCACATGTGCCATGGTGCTGGGTGCTGTACAAACCCATAGGCTAGGTGTTCAGCTGGTGTAAATTAGCATAGCTGCCAGCACTGACTTCAGGGGAACAACACTTATATACACCAACTTAAATTCTGGCTCCTAGACTCCAATTAAGGAAAGCATCTCTACTCAAGAAAGCATTTAAGTGCATGCTTTACTGCTTTGCTGAGACAGGGCCATAATGTTTAGCAGCATCTACCACAATTGGGCTGTTATTCTGATTGGGGCTTCCGGGTGCTATTATAATCTACATATTTAATAATAATAAACTGAAGGACATACACGTAACTAGACTTTAGAACTTGTAAGAGATATACCTGACTATGAAATAGAAAAGACCTTTGCAAAGGTATTACAGTGCCTTTCTGTCACTCTGCCTGAGCCTAATAGCATATAGAAGACTGAACTTCACAAAAAGTATAGTATTAAAAAGAAAGTGCATTTTCTTTGGACAGAGAAAATCCAACACCAAAAATCTTCCCCCAATTTTCTTAGGGTCTGACTGTGCAAGCATTACTCATGTTGAGTAATGCTTACTCTCATGAGTTGCCCCACTGAAGCCAATGTGACTACGCATAGGAGTAAGTGCTCCTCCACATGAGCAAGGATTGCAGAATGAGGCGCATAGGGACAGATTCAAAATGACCCCAGAGTATGTCAGTGTTTTGAGTGAGGGATAACCTGAAGTTTTTTGTTGAGTCTATGTACTTGAGAACAAGGTGATGTTTCTTTTCTTTGACAATTTTATTGATGATATTTCCACTGCAGGTTCTAACAGATCACCCCACGTTAAGAAAAGCAACTGAGTACCAAAGTGCTTCTAAACCTGAAGAAGGAAAGTATCTCTTGCTCTTCAGAATTACCAGGTAGTCAAATGATAAAACTGTCAAAAGTGTTACTTAACATTGTTGTCTGCATCATAATCAGTTTCTCAGTAATACCAGGTCTCAGTTGCAGTAATAGAATTAATTATACTTCATTTTGCTGTCTTTAACAGTATTGACCAAATTTAAGAACAAATGAGAAGCGCTTATCAAGCTTGAAGAAAATAATCCATCAGTGGCACAATTTAAATTCTCTGCAGTTCTCTTATTAATCAAAGTAACACTTACTATCCTATCTCCACTTCCCATTAACAGTCATTAAGCACTGTTGCTGATTGAAGCAATTTCTTTAGGGATCTCAACCTCATTTTTAAGAGAATCTTCTACAGTGGAAAACAATATCATATAGGAGCAGTGACTTCATGAGAGGAAGAAGGTTCTTCAATCATGTTCTGACCTTGACATTTTTCTACAGCAGAAGTTCACAAAGTACACAGCCAAGATGTTCCGAACTTCTGCTGTCTTTACTGGTGCCCTCGTTTTAACACTGAAGGGAAACACTGTTTTAAAAGACAGCGTTAGACAATAGGTTAAGTGTCTCAGACAATTGTACCAAACTGCCTTGGTGATTATTATTTTATAGATTGTTCATACGCAGCAAAAATTTCATGAGATAGCTCATTCCACAGCCTTATGTCAATACTAGAAAAATTCAAAGCAGTGATAAATCTCAGAGATCAAATGATAGAGATAGGATTTCTGATGTTCACTTTTTCCCTTTATAGACAGTGTCACGGATTGATATTTTTTGTCAGAATAAATGCAGCTTCTGTTTGTAAGTGTCTCCAGAGAGGAAGCATAATGTATGGACTTAACTTGAAGGGGCAGGAAGTCATTTTGATATGAGCACTAGCAAAGGTAGTTTGAATTTGTGCATGTGTAGGGTTGAAGGTGCATTGTTTGACCACTGTGATGCCAACATGTGGAATTGGCATCCGAGGTGGCACACATGAGCATGCATGGTAACAATGAGCATTTTTATTATGGTAACTACTGTGATTCTACACACTTTCAAAGTATTTGTCTTCACTCTTGAGGCCCTGAATCATGGTCACCCAACAAAGAAGCCTTCAACAGAGGACTGGACAGGTCTCCTTTGGAGAAAACCAATTCTCTCTTCTTCAATCATCAAGAAAGGACGAAGTTGAGTATGGGTTGAGGGACTTTGAAGTAGTTTGGGTTCTAGATACAGTGACAACCCTGAATTCTAATATATGTTTATAGATGTTTATATGAGAGAGACATTTCATTGCATCACAATGTCAACCCAGCAAGACCCATGTTTCAAAGATGGGGCATAAATAATGGTGGAAGGTTGGCTTTGCTGTTTCACATTCTCATCTCATTCAGGGCTGGTGTCCCCGACTCCAGAACTCTTTTGGACTGGCCACTTTCCCTATATGCCCACCTATCTTCTGACATTTGTGTTCTGATGAAGACCTTCCAAAACATGGATTCTTCTTGCCTGCCATAGTGATATAAATGTCATTTGCAAACATCACAAAGCCACCTACCCAAACCTGCAATGTTAAATGTTTCAGAGTTGGATATTTCACGCTTCATACTTTGTTCCAAAGCTCACCAGCCTTAATGTTGACTCCTGTTCACCTCTTTCCAAAAGCAAGGTGGAATTGCTTCCACACCATGCCATGCCCCTACCACTACACGGCAGGAGAAATCATGAAGGAAATCCAGCTTGACTTATGGCAGCGAACCCAGCCAGCTTTACAAACAAATATTTTTATATTGAATGAAAACACAAACCAATCTTGGAATTTGATGGCCATGCTGTTTGCTGATTGTATTCTATAATTTAGACGAGATTGCAGTTTCAAGTTGGCAGAATTCAACTCAAAATGAATTTGATCCACTCAAAGAACAAAATACCACTTAGTTTCTTATATAGCTAAACATACAAATTCAGTCTCCACAAAATGAAATGCTAAGCTAGATTTTGGATCAATGTAATACCTACTCCTGTTAAATCACTTAAAAAGGAAACCATCTACAAAGTGTCCCATTAGGCTGACAAATTTATAGCACTATGAATAGAAAAGCAGAACAAGGCATTGTGTTTAAGGAGTAGGAATGGATTTTAAGCCTGTAGCATTTCAGCTGTATGAATAAGGTTAGATAGCCTATCACATCTCTTCCTGCTATTTATACAGTTGCTGCAGAAAGTAGCAAAATATGGCCATTATAGTACATTAGCAAAGAAGTTGTGGAGTGAATTATAGGAAATACTGTGGGACTGTATTAAAGCATTTGGGAGCATATTATGTTAATGCTTGGATTTGTACATATATAATTTGCATGAATGCTAATGATCATTATGAGAGAAATCCTGCTCCCTCTGTCTCATGCACTGGCACGTATGCCATGAAAAACCAGAGCCATAGGCACTCTGCTGTGTGAAGTGGGCAGCCAGCTTGAAGGAGGCAGTCTAATGGTACTCTCCCCCATGTGTTATTGAGCTCTGTTCATTGGTAGCTCCATGTGGCAACACAGAGGGAGTTTTCTGGGCTTTGGACATGGCCAGTGGATTCATGAACTACATAGTTCCTCTCACTAACACCTCTAAGGCACAGGGTATGCTTCTAGTACTGCCCAGGGACAGCTGCTCTGTGATCAGGCTCTGGGGCTGGGGAGGATTACAGTTCGCCAAACCACACTCAGGTTCTTCACCCAACAAGTCTATTTCCTTGTGCTGTATGTGAAAGGGGCAGATCCTTAGCTGGTCGTTGTAAATTATTATTGTAAACTGTCAATGTAAATAGCAAATTGTCATTATCACTGAGTTCAAAGGTTCCTTGATGTAAATATGGCTGGACTCCATTTAAGAATGACCAAAATGTATGGGGAAGATATACAGGATTGTTCTATGCATAAAACTTTTAAAACCCTTTCTTTCCCCTAAGGAAGTTTGGTACTGGATGTAACTACTGTAAACCAGACAAGCAGAAAACAAGGTCACTAATTGCAACCTGGCTACTCAAGTAATTTATGCTATAGCACCCATAGTTTCCTGTCATCTTGCTATGGTACTTGGATTGCAGCAGCTATGTATCCTAATAACTTAACTCATTGCATTAGATAGCCTGTTATTCAAAGAAAATTGTTGGGAATGATATGTTCCTAGTCAAGCTGCTGGAGGGTGTTCGTTTAACTACAATGATATTTTACAAAAAGTAAGCACATTTAGACCCATACCCATATAGCTATAGATATTTTCATCTTATTAAAATGGACAGATATATGACAGAACAAGGGGGGGGGGGGAAGGCCATTTTTATTCTTTTGCTTTCAATTTTTAATGTGAGCACTACATGAGGATAAGCAGTTCTACAGCATGTTACATAATAGAAAAAGCAAATATCTTTGCATAAAATCTAGAGTCATATAATACTAGAGTTCACATGCTTTACAACATTCCAAACAGTTAATTTGTGCAATAAGAGACAAAAGAGACAAAGGTAATTAAAATATACTAAAAAATAATAAACTATTGTGGCTTTCAATTACATTGGCGCTAAGCAGCAACCATATTATTTCTGCAAACTATTTTCACTTAGCACAGTTCAGATGGAATTATTGCCATGACCTTTCAAAAATGTGAAAAAGTGAATCAATACCCTTTCAGAAGCAAGATTGCAGGAGCAGAACTGGCCATGCTGTAATGGTGTATATTTCTACATCAGAAGGCAGTTGAATCCTAATTATCGTCAATCACATACAAGGTAGCCCCATGTACTGATGAGCACTGTGCAGGCTGTGTGTTATGCACATGTGTGTTTATTTGCGCACATATCAGGCTATTCTGAGGCCAGTGGGGTAAGATTTAAAGGTGAGTTATAGGGAATGTCACTCATTTACAATAACTAACACTGGTCTGTCAGAAACAGCAACCTGTAAATGATGTACGACTGGCTGGCAGACTGCCACCCTCCAACAGACCTTACAGCCAAGAATCACATTTGATTGTCGAGGTCATCTGAATGCTTACTTGGATACATGCCATATATTATTAAACAACAACAATCAGCCAATCAGCAACATTTCTTAGGGCCTGAGGGCAACATAAGAAACCCAGTTTTGGTGTGGAAGAAACAAACCATGTAATATAAATATTAGCATGTTCTTTTTTTCATTGCTTCTCTCTCTCAGCTCTCAGTGGAGTATTCCCTACAGTTCACCCTCAGCTGCTGTGAGCACACGCAGCTCAAATTGATTTAGGTGGAGCTTCGCTGATTTACACCAGCGGAGGATCTAGCCCTAGAGAGCTTAAGAATCGTACACACTTCATGGTGACAGGATTTGCATGGGAAACAAACCTTATTGGTTCAAGCCATTCCAACATCATTCCAGACCTCAAAAAGAGCTCTGTGCAAGCTCGAAAGCTTCTCTCTCTCACCAACAGAAGCTGGTCCAATAAAGTATTGCCTCACCCACCTTGTCAGTCCAATATCATGATCTATAAGATAGAAGGCTTGGGAAAGGTGCAGCACAAGAGTTGTCTTATAGTGGCAAAGTCTTAGAAACCAATTAGCATGGCAGGAAAATCAATTCCTTTTATTTAGGTTTCCAAATCAGTCCCATCGCTGGGTCGATTAAGAGAATTTTGAAATAATCCACAATTGCGCTACTAATGTTTTTGTCTAATTATTCTTTTCATATGTCAACAAACTGCTGAAACATTCAAGTGCTTAATTTTATTCAATATCCTAAAGGTAGGAGCTCAACAGTTATACTAATACCCTTCAGTGTAAGAAACATAAGGTTATCAAACAATGTTAATAGTAATAACGTGGTTTCAGGTATTGCAGCTCTTTTAATATGCTATGCAGTGACTGTACAGATCATACAGTTTGCAAGTGGCAAATCATGGTGGGTTTTAGTGGTGTTTTGAGGGTGATTGAAGCCCTCAAAACTAAAAGGTTTGGTATATTTGTTAACACAGCAATCAGGTCATCTTCTATTTAATAGCCTTAATCATCTCAGAAACATTACAAATATACTGAGAACCACAAATGCTCATCGCAGATGTTTGTCATATGATGTCTCCCAGTAATGATGCTGGCTTTTTAAAGATTCATTTTGAGGCAATGATTCTTTTCAGAGATGGGTGCCACTGTTTGAACTCTGCATTTTAAGGGCAGGTCTATAACCAGGGTGATTCTCCAGCATAAC
>JBAIAC010000048.1:20532500-20630000 GCA_037349315.1 Chelydra serpentina | reverse complement strand
AGGTCCCATTCTTTGCTCCCCTGTTTTGGATTTTTTTTTTTTTAAGACTAGAGCTAATGAAGTATAATAGGAGAGTATTTTCTCTCATAAGAAAAACTAGAGCTTTTCTAAGATGTGTCCGGAAAGCCTGGTACTATACAGCTGAAGTAACATACAGCATTGTGGATGACACTTTTAAATGCTTATTTGTAGCTCTTAATATGCATAGCTTTAATGCTTTTTGCACTGAGGCTAAATGGCAACATATTAGATTAAGATAAAGTCCATTTTTTTGTTGTGCCTTTGCATTATCTCAGGAACTAATTTGACTTTAAGGCTGTATTTGTTCTTCAGAAAAGAAGCATTTCCTTTTGCTACTTTTGAAGTTACACACTTAAGCCTCAGAACTACATATAAAACACTGAATATTATTTAACAGGTTACTGTAAACCTTAAGCATTTTTAACTGGATAAACAGGTTAAATGTACACACTCAGTCTGGAGAAATATAAAACATTTACCTGATCCTTTCCTCCTCCCTTCCTCCCTCCTCCCCCCCACCCCCAATGTGTGCTTCTTGTTTCAAAAAAAAAAAAAATTCTCACTCTGATCTGGGTTTCTCATGTCCTAACTGAGCATAAACACAACTGACAGATTTTCTGTTTATACAAAATGCCACAGAAAAGAAGAACCTAAACAGAATGATCTTTCAGTAAAACAGACACAGTGAGAAAGTTCTATTATATCATGCGGGGGCATACAGGAGCACAGCACTTCATTTAGTGCAATAACCATTTTTAAAATTTAGAAACTGTTTAAAAATTAAGGCAGTAAATAGGCTGTAATGATGCTCCTGTCTAAGTATGCTTCTCCTACAATTAAGTAATCAATAGACAGTATCTAGTGCTATAAACTGAAGCATAAAGAGAAACATAAAAGGACCTGTATGTCTAACCCTTCCTGATTTTCTTTTTGCTGCTTTTTAGCTAAAAAAAAGTACTCAATTTTCTCCCAGAAGCAGACATATTAACTAAGTCACACGCTGCACTGAATGCATTTCCCCCCGCCCAAAAAATAAAAACAAAAAAGATAGAATATATTGATAAAGAGATGCCAGCTTGTATGGAAAATATTGGGTTTTGTCTTCTGCATGCTGCATAAGCCAACTTACAAACGTGAAATATTATGGATTTCGTTTCACAAATCAATCACAGCTATATATTTGGACTTGTAATTACTGTCAGCTTTGACAGTAAAGGTAATTTTTTTTCCTGACATGTGTGTTTCAATAAAACCAGGTAGCCACACCACAGAGAACATTCTTAGGCACAGAATGAAGTACATTCCTAAAAGAACTATTTACAAAGCTAAAGAGTACTACCGGAATTAAATGTAATGCACTTAATGAAAAGATGATGGGGGGAAGAAAAAAGAAATTGATCCCTAAATATGGACCCAATCCAAAGCACATTGAAGACAATGGAAGCTTTCCCACCAACTTCAGTGGACTTTGGATCAGGCCATGTGCGCTCCTGGAATGCTAGAAAGAACCAGAGAAGAAAACTGCAGATCCGTGGTGGCTTTGTGGCTATTTTGTAAGGCACTGAGCTACCACACTGATAAGTACAATCTAAATACTTTAGATGGATAAACGGCTGCAGCGTCAAACTGTAACTGTTCTGCTCAAAAGTAAATGATTAAAATACTCTTCGTGGCAACTGAAATCAATGTAATGTTCCGTACATTCAAACTTGCTTGAACATCTGTACAATGAAACATGCTGTGAAGTAAAGTGAGGCAAGTGGTACTATTTGAAGAATCACGATGGAACACTTACTAGAGAAAGTCACATTGGTCCAGTTTTATTGCAGATGTAATTCTGTTAGTGTCAAGGGGAAGGGTGACTAGAATAGGCTCCAGGCTTGGAGTCCGTTAGGCCCATTGAAGCTGAATGCGGTTAATATTTTAACCTGTAGAATACTGGTGTTTTGTAGCCTGCACTCAAATGAATGCTTAGGAAGAGATACATTTACACCTACTTCCATCTCTCACATCTCCAAATGGTAACAATTCAGCTCTGACAGGTGTCACTCAATCACTAACATTAGCTTAATCCAGCAAAGCACTTACTTATGCATTTAAGTGTCATTCAAGTCAGTGGACTAATCATGTGTTTAAAGTTATGCAGGTACTTTGCAGGATGGGGTCCACTGTGAGTTAGGGAACCTTTCTGGCAGTAAAGCTACAAAAAACGTCAACATATATTAGAGGAAAGCACCATCTTTTTCTTAAATCTTTCTTATATACATAGCAAGCAGAGGAATTTGTGAGCCAGTCAAGCTGTTTACCCATCTTTACTTCATTCTTCCCCCCCATAGTGAATGTAAGCTACATTTTTAGTCATGTCTCTGGGGCAGAGACTGTTTACTACTCTGTGTTTATGCAGTGCCTAGCACAATGGGGCCGAGGTTCTCGGTTGGCCTCGACGCACTACTGCGGTAAACAGGATTAATAATAATAATGTGTCAGGAAACACACCAAAAGTACGTGCTCTTAGCGTTTCCCACTAATACATTTCTTGCTAAAAGTCGGAGATACAGCACTAAAACTTTTGCCCTCAGATATTCCTAATGCTAGATGGAGCAAAATGATAACACTGACCCCTGCAGAACTCCCTCACTACCAAAGCCTATCTGATGGTGTCACATTTCATTTGAAATTATGGAGTGAAGGAAATCTGGGATAGAATGAAATGCTCTAATTAGTCCGATCGGAAAAGCCAAACACTTAGGTGTTGATGGTTATACAAAAAGGTCCAAATTCCCTGCTAGTTTTGGCAGGGGTAACTCCATTGAAGTCCACAGCGCTCTATCGGATTCTGAAAGAAATGAATTTGGCCCAGAGAAAATAGAATAGAGACATGGAGACTGACACTGTCCCACATACAGATAGGTTACAGTATTGTGTAAACACACTTATAACTTATAAATCCACACTGCTGTATGTTTTTTCTATTGTTGAAAGGCCAGTAGCATAGCCAGACTGCTCGTCTGCCATCAATAGCTTTCTATTATACAGGCTATTGAAGACAATTATAATGCTTGGTCTTACTTGGATTAGCTTTAGTAGAAGGAGGGAAGGGATAAACAGAGAGACTGGACCATGTATTACTTTTAATAACAGCAGTGTAAATCTGGGGTAGCTGCATTGTTTTCAGTGGAATTACTCCATATTTACATTGGTGTAACCAATAGGAATTCAGCCCCGAGTCTATAGACCATGCGTGCATGAACTGGGAATTAGGAATGAGTCGTGTATCCAATATTTCCATCAGGAGAGGAAAGGTCGTTTACACTAGGACATCTACTCTGGGCAGCTGGAGATCAGGACAGCAAAGTCATTAACTTCCTGTCCTTAAAAAAATTTCCTGTACCCTTTAAGTACAAGGCATGGGCGTTTCTGGATTGTAGCAGGGAATATTGCCCAGATAAATCAGACTCCTCTACTCACTTTCCTTACTCATGTTCTTAGGCACTGTTAAAACCCATTTAGTCATTCCAAGCTACATTTTGAAAACACCGAAGGCCACATTGTAAACCCCTTACTCGTATTTGTAGGCAGTTACTCACACCAGTAGACCCATTTAAACCAATGGGATTACATGTTTGAGTAACTGCTCACTAATGTGAGTAAGAGGTTAACAATCTGGTCCCAAGTAAAGATTTAGCGAGGCACCTTTCACTGACGTTAAAGGAAATGACCTGGCTAACTCCCCATGCACTGTATAAACCCTTAGAACTCAGTGTGTTTTGAAGCAGAATACAACATAAAAGAAAGACAGGGAAGATTTCAGTCATTGTTGGTTTTCCTAGTGCCCTGGAGTGACTGTTTGCACTGCAAATTCCCACTGTGGTACCAGCAGATAATGGGCAGGTCTGTATGAACAGAGAGCATTTCAACAGCCTGCAGAGACAGGCAGAGTGTAACTTCAGGAAGATTACCACTATAATGGACTTGATAAACATCCCTGCTTCATTGATTATGCTTACTGTACTGTACATCTATCAGCTGTCATCATTTACCGACACTGAAATCATTGTCTGATTATTAAACTAATGAATAAGCAACTCTGGTTATCAAACTACATAAATATCCCACAGAGTCATTTGAGAGTTAAGGGACAATAGCTAACAACTGTATTGAGGACTTGAGTCTCAGGGTCGCATAACATCACGGTCCTGGTGGAGTCCCTTGACTTTTGGATTCCACTTTGGTCAAAAATGCCATCTTCCTTCTATGGCTGCATCCTTTCCTCTCTAATGACCCATGTACCAGCATCCATGCTTTGTCAGTGTCAGGGTGGACTACTCTAACACAGAAACTACAGCATGAAGTAGCCTGCCTACTAAGCCAGGAAGATCAACAAGCACTCATCACGCTAAGGCTTTATGCACTGTACCAGTTGTCTATGCGGATCAAGCACTAATTCAAGAGCCTACTTCTCATCCACTCTACAAATGCCTAAATGGGATGGAGCCTGGGCTTCTCAGTGACAGCTTCCTCTATGACTCAGCTGTGTTCAGCGGAGAGGCTGCCGCTGATTGAGCCCAGGGTAATGCCTGCAGGGGCTGGCAGTAGCATATTCACAGCAGAGGGCCAACAGCTGATGAACTTGCTTCCATCAGAGCTCAGGGCTCAGGCTGAGTCTTTGCACCTTCAGAGCACATCGAAAGGTTCAGACCTTCAGGAAGGTGTTTTCCTAACAGACCGACAGATAGGACCTAACTCCCCTTGCAATCTGACCCTTTAAAACGTCTTGGGAAGAAGACGGTAAGAGAGAGAGGCTTCCATAAAGAGATGTAAAATGTATGCCCAGGTATTGAGGGGAGGGGGCATCTTTTAGAAATATGGAGCTCAAAAGCTTGTCTCATTCACCCACAGAAGGTGGTCCAATACAAATGATAACCTCACCCAGCTTGTCTCTGTGATAACAATAACTGTTAATAAAAATGCTATACTTTATAATAAGATATTACTGAGGATGGTGACTCTCACCCCATTAAATGTTAGTGTAGGATGTGATATGTAGAATGTATATTTTAAGTGTTGGGACATGTGAAAAGATGCCTCCTTGTCAGTCAAGGAAAGAGAACAGCCAGGTAAAAAGTGTGGTCAACAACCTGATCAGGTAAACAGCTTGGTCAGTAGTCCAATTAGATAAACAACGGAGTTAGCAAACCAGGAAAAGTGTTTATATGATCTATAATAACAAGGTATTTAAGGAAAGCACCTGAATGTGGGTGTGAGCTTGCATTTAACCCTGTACTGTGCCCTGTTTCGGTGGACTGATCACTCACTGATGCAGCAAATATACTTCTTCATCTCAAGGGTCTATCTGTGAACCTGGGCATTCTGGGTAGCAGGGAAAAGAACCGGTCAACAATTAGCAAAACCCACGAGATAAAAAAAGCTCATTCACTGAACACTATGTCTAAACACTATGTTTCCATGCATCCGATGAAGTGGGTATTAACCCACGAAAGCTTATGCTGAAATAAATTTGTTAGTCTCTAAGGTGCTACAAGTTTTTCTTTCTTATTTTCGTTTTGCTGACACAGACTAACACGGCTACTACACTTAAACCTATGTCTAAAATGGCACTAGAAGTGAAGAACAGATTGTTTCAAATGTGACACAAAAGATCTGCCTCTTCATCTACAAGTAGTTTTTGTTTTCAGGCTCCCTGCATTGTTGTACTTAAGTTCCCAGAGGTAGATGCTAGATAGATCATAGGACAGGCAAGAGGATACAAGGCCATTCATATGGGAGTCACATGTCAATAATGACCCAGGGTTGTCATCAGATGGATATCAGCTATTCTAAAGTGAATGGGCTGTCTCAGTCCAGTAAGTGGAGAAACGTTCACACCACAAAACCCAACCATCCAACAAGTGCCAACCTCAGAGTCACAAAAGACCAAATGGACAGAGGCTAATTATCTACTTGCTCCCAGAGATGGTGGTCTCCTCCTAGAACAGGTAGACAGACATTGGCTCTGTGTGGGTAGTGTGTTTGGGGAGGTGCTGTGGACATTATGTAAACAAACATATAACGTCTCCATGTAGGCTCTCCTGGCACCTTAAAAACCAACACTAAAATTATCTTTAAAATGTAAAAAAAAAAGTGTTTTTGAAATTCTTGAAATGGGGTCCTAATATTTGCTCAGGAGGGGGTTGAAATGAAGCTGATGCCACAAAATAGCTGGGAGATGTTCTCAGTTGTAGCTTCATAACATGAAGCACCAAAAGGGATACACTCCTTAGAAAAGTAGGCCCCGAGCCACAGGGAAGTGAACAGCTATGCAGTGTAGTAAATTAAACAAAGGCTTGAGAAACTGGAGATGAAGAGAATAAAAGAATACCTAGGAATTGTTTCCTCTTCTACATTAAAGATATCTAGAATAGTGTGTATGTGTGTGTCTGTGTGTGTGCATATACACACGCACCTACCTGCCTTTAAGAGATAAGGAGCACTTAAAGCAGCTTCTGGGCGGAGGGGCACTGTTTTAGTGAAACTCCCCACCCCACATCCCCACTCTGCTTGGTCGTCTCTAAATCCAACAAGATGCCTAGAATTCTCAGGCCACAGACAGAAGAAGGCTCCCCCGCTTCCCATATATCACACACTTCTATGTGTTGCGGCCATCTTTTCCCACCCATTTAGAATTAGGTCTCAGAATTGCAAGACTGCCAGTGAACAACTCAGTAACCTCTGCCTCACTGGCTGTCTGCTCTCTGCCTTTTTCAGTATGACTCCATCAGATCTCACTACAAAGCAGCATTGGGCCATGTCAATTCTTGGATGGGAGCCTGCCAAAGAACACCTAGTTACTGCTGGGAGATTGGAAGACTGCTGGTGATTCTGTGCAATAGTTTTTCTTCTATCCCAAAGAGTCCTAGAAATGGGTGGGTATTGCACTGCTGGAGAGGCTGTCTTGCAAGATGAGTCGTAAAACTAAGATCGTATTATTTGTGGCTATTAAAATTCTCATGTCACTTTCTCAAGAGTGGGAGCATTTATATGAGCTGTACTTAGCCATAGTGGTAATTTTATTCTATCGACATAAATCCTCAACTCCACTGCAACTGAATATGGAATTCTTTTTCATCTTCTGGCCTAACCTCTATACTATTGCTGTAAAATTGTTCATTGCCTGTCACATGCCACTCAGTGGTTGCTTTTCAATGATGGGAGAAGGAGCCTCATGTTACAGTTTGCTCCCAGAGTGTTCTGAAGTGTTTTACAAAGAAACACAAGAATTAATTTCAAATGCTCCTCACAGTTAATCTCTTCTTCATTTTCTGCTTTTAACTATCTGGCTCTTCATCCACAAGTAGCTCGTTTTCAGACTCTGCCTTGTTGTATTTGGTTCTCTCCACTCATAATCACCAGAGACAGATGCCACCTTCTTGATTGTTAAATCTTCCTTTATTGTGAAACTTTCTCTTCCCAAAAGGCAGGGATCAGTGCTAACTTTATTAAAGGAAGATGACATCTCACATTTCAGAGTGCACCAGTGTTTTCCATCTGTTTTATAGTGTCTCTCTCAGCTGCTGAGGTTCTTCCTCTGCCTGCTGTTGGACCAGAGTCCTGGCATTTTCTGTGGACTCCCTTCACAGCTGTTTATTAGGAAGAGGACCTCTGACTGCAGAAACAGTGTCTAATCCACTAGATCCTGTTAAAATAATCTCTCTAAATAAAGTCTTTTTATAGTTTTAGTTAATCATTCAGGGGCAGAGAGTTCTGCATGTCAGGGCAAAAGAGTAGAAGAAGCTTAAAGTGCCTCCCCCCCCCCCCCCCTACTCTCTTGCACAAAACCACTGGTTCCCGTGAGCAGGGGGGAGCAGAATCTGCATAGCTGCTACATCCCTCCCCCTCCCCAGGGATGGGAAGAGAGTGGGCAGGGCCCTGATTCCCCCCATTTCCCCTGCTGCTACCACCATCACTATGCCTGGCAGCAGCCAGCTGCTGTGAACTCACTCCCACAGAGTTAGAGAGACTCCCACCTCACAAGCTTGATTCAGGGAAAGTGCAGCAAAGCGCTGCCCCTAAGTCTGGGCTGGATTGCCAACTGATGAGCTAGCCCACAGTCTGAAGTATGTTAGTGTGAGCAGCAAGGGATTCAGCCCAAGGAGGATGAGGATGGAGAAAATAGCTCTAAAATGGGTGCTGAAGATGTAGCTGAGCATTCTTAGCTCCAAACCAACTTGCTGACATGTTTTGCTACATAGGGAGACATCTAAACATTGAGGAACACTGATTTTTCAAACCATGACAAATGAATGTCTTAAAGATGTGTTCCAATTGTCATTTGTATCCTGATATCCCATAATACATATCATACATAACACTGAGTTACATACAAACATCTTTCTAGAAGACTTTCCTATATCATCATGCTCTGTCACAACTCTACATACTCCGAATGGTTCCTTTAACTTGACTTAAGAAACTATTCCAACCTAAAAATGGGAAGAGGGTAAAATCTAATATCAACACTTTATTTTATAACCATTCTGTATGTTCTAATCCATGCCTAATGGACTGTTACTCCTTTTCACTTTTATAACTGGCGTTCTTGCAGTGTCCCTACAACTAGCTGGAGGGGAAATGTATGAGTGGCTTTTCCAGTTGTCTGTGTAGCTTAGTGGTGTTCAACAGTCATGGACTTGGATATCTTGTCTTGTGTGTGAACTCTGATATCGCTCAGTTGCAGTACCTGGCTAACTTGGTTGAGATAAGGCTCCCGTCCCAACCCCCATGAGTTTCTTCTTTGGTCCCTTTGCTTGTGGAACAAAATTGAGTTTCTATCTCTTGGCTATGTAGGATCCTGTGTGTGTCTGATTATTTAGTCAAAGGAAAAGCAGAGCTTATAGAAACAACAGCAACTCCCTAAGACAGAAGCCTGACTGGCAGCAAATTCAGCAGAGGATATTTTGAAAATGATATGGCTTTTTTCCCATCTTTTGACTTGGTGTTCTAAGAGCCTGATCCAAAAGACACTGAATTAAATAGGACTCTTTCCATTGACTTCAATAGGTTTGGGATCAGGTCATAAGGGAGTTAAACTTTATACCCCTCCTAATGGAAATACAACCTAGATGGAGCTACTATAATATGGGTGTTATGTATAGGTTGCAGAGCAAAACTGAATATAGATTATGTATTTGGCTTTGAACACATAGAGTGGGATTTTCTTTCATTAAGTGTTCAGGTTTGGCCTAACTCTGGTTCCCTTAAAGTCAACAGAAGTATTATAATTTATAAAAGTGCTCAGTATTGGCCTTAAAGTCAATCTCACCCTTATACTTTGATTGAAGTAGTTGACATCTCAGGAGCATACATTGCTGTATATGTACTTAGTGGTAAAGGAAGTAAATCCCACCTACATGCAGGTAAAATTTGTGAGCCTGAAGCAAGTAATGCAAAGTGAAATAATTATGCACATGAAGTCATACTAGAGGTGGTACAGTTATGTCTGGGTGCTAAAGCAATAGAAGACATTTGTATTACCCTTATTTCTCTGAATAAATTCAGATGACAGCCTCATTTCATTTCTTCATTCAGTTTGGAGGCCAGATGGCATTAGAATCATTTACTTCACCTTGTTGTGCTTAATTACTACAATCAACACACTATTTTCCAAATTAATCATAACAAAGTAATTTCATTAGTAACACAGCAGGCTGTTGAATTATTAGCATCATAACAGTTTGCAAACAATTAAACTTTATTTGAACCTTAAAAATTTGCAGAGTGGAACATTATTGTAAGATCTAATAGCAATATAGTATAAATTCAGTACACAGCAAATAATCAAATAAAAATGCTGTATAAAATATGACTTACAATCACCTTTGGAAAAAAATTAGCTGTCTTACTGTTCACAGAAAGGCAAATGAAATCCAAGTAAACAACAAAAACAAAGCAATTAAGCATATTTTCTAACACCCAATTTTGTTTGTTATATTAATGGGAACTTTCTCATCCAAAAAAGGTTATGGTATTTGCAAAGATTTAAAGTAAACATTTTTTTCTGTTTTGCATTGTTGGTTTATTCCAAGAAATTTCAGGTCAGGGTTTTAGGTCAGAGTTACGGGGTCTCTGTTTCAAAATATCCTAGTTTTTGAATATGTATGTAGTTTGCTTGCTAACCTCTCACTCACATTGTACTAAGTGAGAAAAAACAAAGGATCTAGGAACTACGGACAAAAGATGCTTTATTTCTATTTGTGCCACCAGCATCAGGAAAAGCAGCTCAAAGAGCCTTTTACTCATCAGTTGGCTAAGGACTCCCTCTCCTGGATTAACAGGAAAAGAGAAAGGAGCCCTCCAAATGTTTCAAGTTGCAAATGATGTGCCTGTGTGTAAGACACATATTGGTGGGGGGAAGGGTTTCCAACCAGTTCAACATGCTACGAAAATCTGCTGCCATCTACTGACAAATCATTGCAAAATCTTCTCTTTTTATATTACTATACCAAAATGTAACAGTGGTGCCCACTAGCGCTGCTGTAGTTCAGGGTTTGTTAGTACAAGACCACTAATTTCAGGGGGGTTAACTCAGCTGTAAAAATCTGCTGTGGGATTAATCTTGGCATATAAAGTATCTTTTTAAAAAAATAATAATTAAATTTAGTATAACTCAGATGATTTTCATTTTGTTAATTCAATTTTACAGGTGACTAGTGTGTATATTGTGTATTTGACAAAAAGAGAGTTGTTACAAAAAGAAAACCAGTTGTGGTGAATTTATGAATTGTGTAATAGGAAGACTTTTCAGCGTGTGGATTTATTGTGCAGTCATGTTAATGAGAAAAAGCTCTTGCGATATTGACAGTTCACATTCTATATACAATCCAGAAGTACACTTGAGAAAACAGAGATCTAAATTTACAATCTATCATTTTAATGTTTCACAGATTACCTGGTTTGGATGACCGTTTCTTAAAAATATATGTTTATAAAATAACCATAAAACCTCGCCCTATTTTACTCCTACTAGTAGTCTTGTGTAACAAAAGGTAAAATAAAGTACCGTTAGTGGTCTAAAGCACACACAGACAAAAACTACCTTTTAACTCATTCTGTTTTCAGGGCTAGCCTGAAGCATAAACAGCACAAACAGCTTACTGAGGACCTGCATAGGCTCAACAACTTGCAGACTAGCTTGACCTGCCTTTTTGGCAGCTTGAGACCTCACAAATCACAAGGCTAGCCCTGGTTGTTTCCAACTGTGCTGGAGACTCTAGATAGTTGGTGATCTTACATACTAGAATACACAACACTTAAGTAGAACAAGGGGATTTTAAGTATTGACTACGAATTGTCCTGCTTTTGTGGGTATAAATGAAATGTTTGCTTGGTGTGTGTGTGTGTGTTTTAACTGAATAACTTCAGATTCTGGATTTGATACTGTCAAGACTGCAAGTAACCTGAATTCACATAAGCTGTTTTATAGACTTCAGTGGCACTACTTATGCAAACAAGGATCGTTTACATAAGTAAGGTTTGCAGAATTGACCTAATGACAGCATCCATACTTCAACAATATCACAACAGGTATATAAACTTTTTCACTGACAAAGAATCATCCACAAATTTTTTTTTAATACAACATATATTGTCAACGCAGAATATAATCATTTTCAATTCTAGATCTGTTTTATTTCCATGACCACATTTCTCATGATGCAAGTCTGCCAATAACGATAACATGCTGTAAATCAATGTACTGTAGTTCTACTGACTTTAATGGAGCTGATTTACATGAATTGAGGATCTGGTCTTATATATTATTTTGTGACTATAAAACCTTATTCTACATAAAAAATACTAAAATTATATGAAGAAATAAATCATGCAGAAATGTAAAATGTTTCTTTAGAAGCATGTTAGTTTTAAAACTTGCATTATTGCACAGGAATTTACCTAGTTTTTCTATGGCATTATACATTGCAGTCCCATTAAAGTGAATTTATCAAAAGGCTAATGCTATTAAAATCCATGTGAGGAGAATGATGATTTGCTACTGTTAAGGTGTTGCTAATTGTTTTTTAATTTACATAGAAAAAAATGATCAGATTCCATTTAAACAGAACATATCTATAACTACAAAGTGCATTTAATGTTTCAGCAAAACAGCAACAGGTACAGCTTTGCTGCTTGTGTATCACATGTTAACTAACATCTTCTATTGAGTGCCACAGTACTTGAGTTATATAACAAAGGATTGAACAGAACACTTTTCCCAAAAAGATTAATGATAAAGTAGTACAGAAATGGAAAAAAAATAAAAAATGCTTTATGTTTTATATATTTGGCGTGGTGGTCTGACTACACCCATCAAACAAGAAGTTCACAAAGTAGAATCTTCGCATTTTGGAAACCAGGTCTGGAAGGTGCAGCTGTACATCACTCTTGATTGTAATTGCAGAATTTTCCTGATTAGGAAGAATGACATTTACAGTACACGGTTAGCCAAAAAGCCAACAAACCCCAAATATCTATCTTTTCCATAGATTTCTAACTGTACACACACACACAAACTATTAAGCAACAAACCTAACTAAAAAGCTTGCAAACTTGATTCTATGAAAGGACAAAGAAAAGGAAGCTAGTTATGGAATACAGCTTATTCTGAACACAATAGTTATTTTTTATTTCATATACAAACCCAGCAGAGCTTCTTTAATTGAACTTTAATATAAAGATTGTGGCAAAATATATTTGTCAACAGAACTCCTGCAAAGGTTCCAAGAAAGAAATACTTATGAAACAGAGAACAAGGGAACATATAAACCATTACAGAAGATTGGATTAAAATGTACTTACCCGGGCCTCTCAAATATCATACATCTCCATTATGTAGGCTCTAGGCACCAAGCCAATGGTTCCCTTCATTTCTCCTACCCACCAGCCAAATCTATCGTAGTCCTAATTGAAAACAATATGCAATATTAACCTTTAGTCTGATATAAATGCAATAGAGTTTGTATGAAACTCCTTATGGATGTTTCCTCTTATATACAGTTATAAGAGCTTGAAATGAAAATTAAAAATATTAGATCCTTTTGTCTGAGGCATTCAAAATGCATGCTTAGGCAAAGAAATACATTAAATTTTAAAAAGACCAGCATATTTATTAGTGTTTTGAAAAAATTACCAATGTTTCTCTACAACAGGTAAAAACCACACTTGATCTCCCCTTTGTCCAATGCCTTTTACCCCCAAATCTATATAAAATCCTATTGTTTGTCACTAATATCCAACAGTAGAATATTGAAGTATGGAAATTGACTGGAATTCTTTCAGTACCACATGACTAAACTTAAAGGAACTTGCAATCAAATTATTTAAAATAATGTTTTGCTCAGATATGAAAGGAAGGCCATCATACATCTAATGCATATTCTCTTTTTATGGACAAAGTATACCATTGCTTTAGCCTTGCAGAAAATCCTATCACAGTTCTCATATGTCTGATAGATGACTAATGTATTTTTGTTTGAAATTTGTTTAGGCTTATTGAGATAAATATGAAACAAAATGAATTATAATAGTTTAAAGAGAGAATACTTTCCAGAAAGCAATACCAAGAAAGAGTATTGTGGGATCCAAATTTAATTTTTTTTCTCTGAGGTAAATATTTTAAGATCAATTTTAACAAGAGTTCAATAAATTGTAACTGCTGAAATTGCACATGCAGACACACAGAGTTACACACGAGGCATTATTAAAACAGAGACCCTGTTCAAAATGGATTGATTAGTAAGATAGTTACTGTGGAGCAAACATGGAGAATATAAAATACGCATATATATATAATAAGCAACATTTGCTTCCTGCCATACTGCTCTTTTGAAAAGAAAGGCTGTAGGATTTCTGAATTGATGGTTCTATTGAGATACCATGAGCTACTATTTTGCCTGTAGCTAAAGCTATTTATGACATAGCAGCCAAGTGGAGGTCAGAAGTTTAAGGGTTAACGGATTTTTATTAGAACCTCAATTATATCGACTTGTGGCTAAAATACATGGCCTATTCTGGTGTTCTCTAAAGGTCCTGTAAGGTGCTTGAGGCTCTCAACTCTCATTGTGGCTAACGGGATAGGACCCCAAAGATGACCAATCACCCCCCACGCCCCCACCCTTAATTATCCCCTTTATTTATTTATTATTATTTTGGGGGGTTGTGTGTTCAAGTAGATCCTATTCCCAGATTAAACAGATTCCCGTCTCCTCTCCTCCAAAATAAATAGAATACTGGTCATTTGAAAGTCCTATCCTCTGATACACAGAATATTAAAATGAATAAGAGGTTAAAATAACCCAAGACAGACAACACATTTGTTTAAGCTGGAGGGAGAACACATGACTGGGAGAAACTAGGGAAGGAATTCCATCTCCTTTTCCATTCTGCGGTAAGGGATTGTGGGGAGCTACCTGGTCTATAAAAGCCTAGGCAATCTGAATGAGGCTGCTAGTCAGATAATTATCCCCTGCTGCATTTTAGGAAGAATTGGAGGAATTATTACGAAGCACACATTACAGTCAAAACCCTTAAAGGTTAAGCAAGTGTTCTCACACCAATGGCACAAATGTTCCAGCTCAGCTTGTTTGTTTTATACATTTTATATTTTTCTGTATATGTGTGTGTGTGTGTGTGTATATATATATATATATATATATATATATACACATACACACACACACACACACACATATACAGAAAAATATAAATATATATATATAATCACACTATGCTGCTTAAGTATACAAAC
Source organism: Chelydra serpentina (assembly GCA_037349315.1). Taxonomy (NCBI): domain Eukaryota; kingdom Metazoa; phylum Chordata; order Testudines; family Chelydridae; genus Chelydra; species Chelydra serpentina. The sequence goes on along the minus strand of JBAIAC010000048.1, from coordinate 20,615,179 downwards.
TATCTCTAGACTGAAAAGTGGTAATTGCTCAAGATGCCAGCACTCACCTATGCTAAAGGAATTTCACCCATAAATCTTTCTAATGAAAAAGCAACAACATACTTTAAGCCGTTACGTGTAACTCATGAAGTGAGCCCAAGAAAGATTGATTAAGCAAGTTTTACTAGACATCACCAAAAACAAACAATACATGAGATCAGGGAAGAGGTTTAGTTAAGTGGTCATTAAACCACTTATAACAAATGGCACAGAAAAAGGTTGTGGACTAAATTATTGCTTGAAAATGTTTCACTTAAAGACACTGTGTGAACTTTGATACCACATGAACTTTTAAAAAGCTATTCAGATGGCTCAATTTAAATTACAAACATGTTGCTTTTTGAAAACTTTCCATTTCTTGCTATTTAGTAATATGCTCTTGTGTGAAGCTAAGTGATAAGATGAAATGGATGGTGATGTAACAGTCTAGTAAGCTAATTTATGGATTCATTGCAGCCATTAGACCATACAGACAAGACTGCAACACAGAAGCTTTTACTTTATCATTACTATTCTTTGCATGAGCCTCTAGAGCAACATGAATCCCAATTAAACCATCTGCAGTCCATAGAAGTTGGAATAAAAATATAATAAAGGTTCCTGGTTACCAAGAATATAATATTTTAACCTCAGGTTTCAGATCATCACTACGTAGAAGTCTCCTTTTTAAACTGGTTAATGTATGTACACCTTTCTCTAAATACTGCTAAAGCTCACCTTCCTGCACACCCATATACAAAATCTAATTTGATGTATTGTTTCTACTATTGTTATCAATGATAAATTACTTACAGTGACAAAATAATGCAATTGATTTACTGTTGTCTTGAGGTTCCATATGTGTGTTATTGCTGTATAAGACAGGCATGGAATAAAATAAAGACTAAAATCCACATTTGTGGGAAATAGAGAATAGTTTAAAAATGCAGAAGAAACTGAATCTGTTTATAATAGATAATATATACTCTTAAAAGTTAAGAAGCATGGTATCGTGCAAGCAGCAAGGACCTCAGGTCTGAGAAAGCTTACCATCTGGTATCCCTCACTGCATTCAGCTCCTACCATCAATGCTAACAGAGGCAAGTGACTATACTTCAGAAGGACTGATAAAATAATGAAGAGTCCTTTAATCTACAGGAAACCATTCTAGTCAATTTATAAGAAATATTGTGTCCCTTTGTAGGACGTGTAATTATTTTCTATTAATCATGTGCTATAAAGCTATATTATGTAGTTATTCTGTTATCACTAGAAAGAGGCCTGCAGTCAGCTCCTGACAATGTTAGGTAATTACTAACACAAAGCTTCTTTCTCCTTACGTAGAAATGCTATCAAGATCCAGAGTTGCTGTGATGCTTACTGTATGAAAATAACACTCCGAAGAAATTCAATAACTGCAAAATGAATTGCTTCACAAGGCACATAGTATGCGTGGGGCGGAGGAGGTGGGGGGAGAGAAGGGGAAAAATCCTTGTTTCCAAATAAAACAAGAAGGTAACCATAAGGAACAGCTAAATGTTTTCTAAACTGCTGATATATTTTCATTGTTCATTCTGATATACAGTGGGTGATGGTTTTTGTTTCTTACAGATGTTGATTAAGCCACAAAGTGATTGCATCTGGTTGAAAGAAAAAATGAAAGAAAGCTGCTAATTAAAAATTAAAACTATTTTTGCCTACACATTCATTCTCTATGTAGTGTATAACGGTAACAACAAAACAAAGATCCCGATCCTGCAAACGCCTATGCTCTTACTTTTATATGGTGTGTACAGATGCCCTTGCCTACTGCCCCCTACCTCCAACATCAACGTGTAAAGGTAAGCATGTGCTTAAGACTTTAAGGGATCCAGGCCTAAAAGGTTATTGCAGTTTGCAGAGCGCATTCACTGGAAACACACTACCACTTTCATGTTTATTTGTATATTTTTAATCCAATTATTTTTTAGTGTACTGAACAGTCCCATAAAAAGAGAAGTTTGAAATACAACATTTTTGCAGGAAGTTCTCCGTCTCTAAGGGCCAGATCCTGTGCAGAGTTGAGAGTTTCCTAAGAGATGCTTAGTACTCTCTCAACTCCTATAGACTTCAACAAGGGATGAGGGGATTTGACACCTCATGTGACTGGACCTGTGTTGTTTAATACTGAAATCAACTGTCAATTTTTTAAAATGAGGTTAATTAACAATTGGAACAATTTACCAAGCATCATGGTGGATTCTCCATCACTAGCCATTTTTAAATCAAGATTGGATGTTTTTCTAAAAGAGATGCTCTAGGAATTATTTTGGGGAAGTTCTCTGGCTGTGTAACAAAGGAGGTCAGACTAGAAAGATCACAATAGTCCCTGCTGGCCCTAGAATCTATGAATACACGTAGTGTGTTTTCTCTTTTGAACTGAAGATTTCTGAAAATCATTCTTGTATTTCAATACATGGAAAAAAACAATGAATGTGTAGATTACAAATGATTCTTTTTTCCATACTACTAATAAAACTAACTTCTTAACAATTACAGATTTTAAACTTTAAATTGAGATGAAGAATTTATCTTTAATCAGGCTTTGGTTAAATGAGTAGCCCCCACTAACAGACTGTAAAGGAGTTGGAGGCAGGGAGGACATTTTTAAAGAACGTCCTAGCAGCCAATTTTGGCAAGATAATATTTAAAACCACCTCTAATTTGCCCAGGAGATTCAGACTATCTGGAAAATTTTAGAACTTCCTTTGGTGTAATTGCTGAACGATACATGATTGACTAGAGAGCATTTTTGGCATAGAATGACATTTTATCTAAAAAGCAGAAAGTGACAAAAGATAACTGAATGAGATTTCTTCACAGGTAGCAGAGTTGTTATAAGGCAGAAAAAATAGGTTTTTTTAGGAATATAGACCTCAGATTTATTATATGGAAGCATTATTAGGTAATTACATGACATAATGAAATATAAATCAATTTAAAAGTTACAGTACAAATAAAAGTGAACAGAATTGAGTTTAACATTCAAAATTGGTATCTGAAAACATCTTAGGAGAACTGAAAATCTGTCTTATATGCATCACAAATCATAATGCCAAAAATATTTCCTAATGAGATAGATAATGTTAAGTGCTTATTAAGTGTACAGAGCTTAAATCACTTTTGACCTGGTCAGGATTAGATAACCCCACACTTCCAGGTCCTTACCCTTATCTTATTTTTTAACCATTATACAGCAGGTTTCCTTTTTTGTACAAGACATACACCTAAACAAATGGAAAAAGGATAATTTACATTGTAGTATGATCACATAGAACTAAATTTTCAACAAATACAGCTTTCATTATGATTAGTTAATGGTCTAACAAAAATATTCCATATTTTACCATCATGTACATAGCATCTTCCAGGTAACTATTAAAAAGTGTATTCTTCTTATACTTGATGCATGGTACTTGTCAGGCAACAGTTCCACTATTGTGCTGTATTTATATTTTCATAGATAGTGATCTGAGCTCATAAGACTAATGTGTTTCTTTGTATTTTGATTAAACAAAAACACAGGTTAAGAGGTGCACCCCTGAGGTGGTTATTTTTGTTTAGTTTTGTTAAAAGACCCACCATTATGCATTTACAGATGTTAAACATGGTGTACAGAAATCTGAATACTGAATCCTTGCTCTACACACAGCAAAAGTTCCAGTGTCCTCAAAGCAAAGGGTTAATTGTGGATGAAATTCCTATGGACAATAAATACTTACATGAGTAGCATCATGTTGCATTGGCATGCACTGAATTAACAACAGGAAATGGGTATAATTTCAGCAATACTGGCCGAGATATGACACTTGTCTTTCTAGTTAATGTTATTTGTTGCTTTTAAAAATATAAATGTATAAATCTGGTTGGTATGAAAAGAGGTTAAAGGTCAGAAAGTGTATGAATCCAGAATTCTGTTACATGGTAATGGACAACTAGAAGGATGCAGGGATCTGCTAATGCACTCAGCACAGCATCATAATCATTTGCATCTGGCTGATGAAATTATGAAGCTTTCCAGTATGAAACATTCTCGCTAGAAAATCATGCAACTGCCACAAATATGTTAACAGTGTACACATTCTGAATCCAAGGCATACCCAACTTTAAAAAAATATAGCTATTCAATCACCCATGCTTAGCTTTATATTTTAAACCAATTTTTATACACAAAATAAGATTTATGGTAAAGTATTTAAAAGAACTGGACCCTTTGTCGCTTCTGCAGATCCAGACTAACACGGCTACCCCTCTGATACTTGACCCATCATAGTTTCCTTTCCCTTCTATCATAGGAATCTGAAACCAGATGAGAACTCACAACTGAATGGGAGTTGAGGACATTCAGTACTTTGCAGAATTGGGCCACAAAAGTATTACATTTCTAATGTAGTATTTGCTTTTTACATGAGCCAATTTTCATTGAAAAAAATCCCTGTGAAGCTCTGACTGTAAATGTATCACTTATTTGTGGGGCGGGAGGGGAAGGAAGTACAAATTTCTGAAGGTTGAGTAAAACAGGATAAATATGACAAAAACCACACACACACACACACTCACTCGCTCGCTCAAGAGAACTAATACAAATTTTAACATGATACCAGCATGCATGTGTATCTGGACAGATTCACTGTAATCAACTAAAGGTAACCTTTTTAGCTAACTGACTACCTATCAATATGTGTTAGAAATAATTTGTTCAAAAATTCTGTTATTTAAAAACTCTCAACATTTAAAAGAAATACTTAACAGTAAAAGTTTGCAGCAAAAACTAAATGTTCTCCTTATATGCTAAGAACAGGTAGATGCATTATTACTTGGGTGCAAAGGTTAAAACTGCAAAAATGCCCCAGACTTGGAAGGTAGCTCAGCCAGATTTCAGGGCTCAACGTTAAAAAGAGGGAAATCTATTTTTGTTCAGGAACGTTACTGTTAACGTGTGTGTGCAGGATGAAGGTCGAAGTGGGCACTGTTGATTTCAACAGGACTACTCATGAGTACATCAAGCAGGATTTGGCCTTCTGTAGTGTTTAGCTACATTAGCAAATAAATTACAAATAATCAATGTTGTGTCACTGAAACCATGATTATTTTCCTTAGGTGCACTTAAACTAGAATCACCCCAGCTGTTATGTATTGTCATCTTATTTTCACTGTCTCTAACATATAAAAATGCTACAATTTTCCAAGTCAGAACAAAATTGCTTCCATTACATTAATACTGAATTGAGAGAAAAAAAGTCTTGTTCAGACTTCTATATGGCACTGTAGAAAGTATGAGAAAACAATGTTTTGGCAGGAGATGCAAAAGTTATATTGATGGAAGCTACAAATACATATTTTGTCAAGTTCATGAGATTTAAATTTCTCAGTAAAACAAATATTCTGTGCTTACACACATACCCTACATTTTTCTTAATATTGCATTCCTCCCACAACATATAACACTTGCATTTAATTCCTTATCAGCAAAACATGATTGCTTCATGATTAATGTCAAACCTTAGCTGACATATGATAGGAAAGTAATAAGCCATAGCTAGGATCAAGCTGGAGTTGAATTTATGACACCATTTTGGATGCACACACATTACCTACTGTCAGCAACTGCATCTCTCATTTTTAACCACTAGATGGTGTAAAAAAATTAAAAAATTGCCCAAGATTCATACCACTGCCACAAAACCCAAGTATTACTCTACTAGATTAAGAAATATTTGTTGCAGAAAAGTCTTTACCAATTTTAGGGTGCTCTAGATTACTTTTTACCTTGGTTGATTCTTAACAAACCCTTTGTCTGGTTAGTAATGCTCAGACAGACCTTGAAATTGAATAAATGGGAAGACTAGATGGATAATTCCCTGGCACTTCACTTCCAAGGAGCCTAAATTCAGAGCTGACAGTAGTGACCAAAACTCATTTTTCTGAAAAAGCTGTAAACAGTCCCTAAGTGAAATGAGACTGAATTCTGCGGACTCTGTACTGGTATAAAAAATCACCCCTCACCAGAAAGCTCCTATGCATCTGGAGAAATTAGCAGGCCAGTCTCAAGGATTGAATATGCATTAATCAAGGCACAACCCGGAGAGGGTTGATAGGGATTGGATGGATGAAGCTACTGTTTCTCCCCCTCTGTTCTCATTTTTAAAGTGAATTCTTTCAGACTATCTGTAGGAGAGGGGTAAATAATTGTTAAGTGTCAGGTGGGGAGGTTAAGATTTAATTAGCCCCTTGTGGCATTAGACAATAGTAAAAGGAGGCTGATGTGTACAACAGAATTGCTTGCTTATCGTTTTCCATGTTTGTTAAGGAGTTCTGATCTTCACAACTGAATGGACATCTGCCCCACCAAAAAGCCTTATCCTACCTCTAGTAATGTAATTCAGTTATTAGCTTAAGTGACAATGAAATACCTCAAAAGATGCACGTGGTCACATCATCATTAGCACTACATCGTCTATATTTTCATATACGACTGTCTTTCCAACTGTAAATCTTAAAGTTATTTAAACAGAAGCCATACATTCATTATCCAAAAACACTGCCGTTAAATGAATCAAGGAAGATGTAAAGCAATAGTGATGAAACTGAAAGTTTCAAACTAACAGAAAGGATACTGCAGCTTTCACGGTGTTGCTTATGATTTCCATGCGCAAGTATAGAAAGGGTTTAAATGAGCCCCAATGCCTTCAACATTGTACTAAATGGCAATCATTGGTGAAGGAACGCAACTGAAAAGTGTTGCTAAAAATTTTTTTTTCAGCTTATTTACTGTGGAAACAGGATTTTTATACATGAGGAGCAGAGAAAATTTTTTACTCTCAGCTGCACTCATATGTAAACTTCAGTGGGCTTTGTGTAAGCACATACAAGGAAAGGATTTTGTCCCATTATTGTTTTAAAAAGGTAGTCAAATTAACCTACCTTATAATAAAACACGACTGTGAGCTTAATGCATGACATTATATTGGAACAGAAAACGTGCCTTTACCTCTGTGGGGTTTTTTAAGCAAACAGGAAAAAGTGGTGAATTAAAAATCGCCTGAATCTGTCAGAACAAACATACACAAAGCCTAAATCGTCAGAACAGCTGCAGTGTATACAAAAAGATGAAAGCTTAGTTCTAAAAACAAACTGTTTCCGGTAGCAAGATGCCCAGAAAACCAGAATCAGGACACACAAGAATATAAAGGAAGAGGAAGTAAAAACCATAACACACAACATAATATAGTTTACCCTACAAGGATAACTTTTACCTAGAATAAGCACATTGTCTTCCATTAAATTAGCTAGGGGATGTCAGCCAAGATTAAACGAACAGATAAACATACTTTTAAGTTGATTCCTGTTACATGGTTATGTTTTAAATGTGATTATATTTCATTTGACAAAATAATTCATTACTGTGAATGTCTGATTGCTAACAAAGGGTCTAAAGGGAGTGCCAATCCCTCCTCCTCCCCCCCACCCCCGTAGTATTGTAGGAATATGACTCTTTTCTTGCACCAATTTACTCTCAGTAGCATACTGTACCTTGCTGAGAATGTAGATAACATCACCACGTTTAAATGACAACTCATCAGAAACATCTCCAGTGCAGTCCCACAAACCTTGGTAGAAATTAGCATAATTGGTATTTTTATCCCCTGGGAAAGAGAAAGAAAGAAAGAGAAAAAAAAGCATACATTAAACCTTCCAGCATTTGTGATCTTTTATCACCAAAGGTAGTAATTAAATCTTCACACACCATATGAAGATGGGCTAGAACACATTTCTCAATTTTCATTGTAGAAATCCCCATCACACACCCACAAAAAATGCAAGTGGAAAACCAGTTTAACATGTGAACCCTACATTTGGTAACAGTTGTGTCATCCAAAACATGCAGCTACAGGTTCTCAAAGCATTTAGCAGCTGCATCTTACAGCACCCAGCTCTTCTTTACTAATATATTTCCAGCAAGCCATGTTTGCATCTCAACTTGAAAAGGCTACAATGCTAGAGTATAATTAATAAAATGTGCGAGAAAAGGCCAATGGTAAGCATTTTGTGGTGCACATCTTTTTCTTTTCTGAGAGTCTTTCATATAATCTTTGGTTGTTACCGCTGAAATATTGTAGCAACTTTTAAACTGTTTGCTGAAGCAGCATTTCTAAAATATTTTGTGTCAGCTCCAGCTTAGGACATTAAGCTCTGGCTAAACATGCAACATACACTATAGTCATAAGCTCATCCTTCTAACAGCATAAGCACAATGGATGTGCTGTGTTCAAACTGCCATACAGACCATTAACTGATTGATTATTTAGCACTCTTTGCTCCCTAATACTGCAATAACAGAGTAATAAATGCTTTGTCATACGCTTACCATAGAGAGTACATCTACTGGAACATAGAACTTAAACATGGTTAAATACACGGGACACTTCTGTTACACTACAAACGATTTCCTGTTTTTAATTCAGTGAAAATGGAGTTTGATGAGTTAACTCACAAAGAATGTAAGCAATGTCAATAAGATGACCAGTTACATTGTGTATACACTAACCAGACAGAATATGTACTAACAATTTACAACACTGGAAAACTATCTTCTACTTCTGATAACATAAATATCACTGAACTGGCTGAATCAAGGCTGTCATCTTAGTTTTGTTATATGATCCTTGCACTGCAGGCTTGCTGGTTATTCCAACATGTACCAGTCACATTTGCATATCATTAGCACTCTAGACTATTATTTATAGGTCACAATTGAATCATGATTGGTTATGTCTATTACAAGAAAAAACATCCCCCTAAAATATAAGGTAACAAATAGGATAAATTGCCACACACTTTATTTTCTAAAAGTATTTTTCTGTTAATGTTGGTGTTCTCTATTTTGCAAACATTTTGATTTTAGTTCCAGTGTTTCCAATAGCAGCAAGAAGAGCTGCTTTCTATGTATTTACTTCAGTCTGTGCGCTAGCACTTTCAGATGTCATTACTGACATAAGCAGGAATTTGCACAACTTTGACATAACTTAAAACTGCTGTGCATTGCCATTTGTTATTTATCCTTTACATAAAGCGGTGCTTATTGGTTAACTTCTATTACACAGCACTAGAGGGCACTCAGGCTAGCAGCACACAAATTCTGCTATGATCGCACCAAAATATAGATACAATTTAAAAAAATCTTTGTAATAAAGTGTTTTATTTTTTTAAATGTAGATGTTTAGACAGTATGGCATCTGGAGGAGATTGAATCAGTTTGAAAGTTTTTGCAAGGTCTAAGTTTTGACCCTAACAAGCTTGTCTGTCAGTTTATTATTCACTGAATCTAAAACTCACTGAATAGTGTAAGATGATAAAATGAACATTGTATCTCTGCTACCATATTTTAATATTGTAATTATTTCAGCTACTTGATTGAACATAATGCCCAGTCCCATTTTTATTAAAGCAAACTGAAGCTCTGCCTGAGGAATTCTGTTGCAACTTTGTTGCAGTCTTCGACCAATTGTCTTTTTTTAATATACCAAATAAAACTTTTAGTTCTTCAGAGTTACACAAATGTGAATTATGATTTCTCACACATGACACTTATCCCTCTGGGGTTTCTTCTTCCCATTGAGGAGCCTGGTGGAATTCCTATTAACATTAATGGGAGTTACATGGAGCACATCGACAGGAGAAGAGATCCCACAGCGAGTGAGATACAGCTCTCCCTCGATGAGCATCACAAGTATTTCATTAAGCTCGGAGTGTAAATGCAACTGAACTAATGACTTGGCAACACTGGAAAAGATGCATTTTAAAATAAGCTAATCGCTACTCGATGATGTTACCCAAAGACCAACCATGGCTCTGTGCTCTCATATGTGAAATCTACATAAGAAGAGAGATGTTTACCTCAGCGAGCCATGCAGTTCAGACAGTAATTGGTAGGCCGGGGGATGAAAAATTAGAAATAAAAAAAAGGCAGTGTACATTTGTAAAGTTACCTTATTCTCCCAAGCATAGTAGTGTGTAAATTCCAGATGGGAAATCTGGATGTAAAAAATTAGCAACTGGAATCTCCTTGCTCTGCTATGACCACAAGCGTGTCTGATTAAGTATGTGTATAGTCACAATTGTGTAATGTTAAGTATGGACATATCTCTAGAAGCAATATGTTTCAAGCAAAGCAGGCTTCATTAGAAGATGGAGGTAGCATTGTTTATAGTGCCTACACCACACAGAAAGGTACAGCGAAGGATGTTGTAGCAAACTCACATTGCATTCTAAAATACATATAAAAACTTTTATTGCTCAGGCCCTAGTTTACAGACTTATGCTAAGTTCTGGGCTCTGGCCTGATTCCAGAAATGAGAGAGGACCACCTTGTGTCTTTTGCCTTTATTTGGAGAAGTGGATAAAAGAAAGCCAGGTGACCCTAGTGAAAAAGAATTTGGCAGAGAGATGGTAAGGAAATGATGCTGACTTTCTTTCCCCACTTTTTAAACACTTTAAAGACATGAAAACAGATCAGTGATTTGACATCAGGAGCACATGTACCAATGGGGGCGGGGAGGTGTGTGTGCATATGTTGCTGATATCAGTAACATTACATTCATGGGTTACTGATATGCTCTCACATTTTCTCACATCTCAGTTATGAAACCAGTGTTGTCACCATTGTACTGTACCTTAAAGATGAAATATCTAATTCCTTAAAAATGCTGTATACCCCGTCTATAAATATTGCTAAAATAAAGAGAGTGTCTATCTTATGCAGAAGGCCTGATCTTGTAGCCTTTACTCATGTGAACATTTTGTATCTATCAGCTGCCTTTGATACTACTGATCATAAGGAGTAGCTGAGCTGCATTTGGTAAGGGTGGATCAGATTGTGGTGGGGAAATACAAAGTTAGGCAGCTCACATTCCAGGACAATTGTCTGAGAAGCAACTGCCCAACAGTTTTCAAAACTCCCTTGTGAAGGGTTCCTCAAAGTTTCATTGTCATACCTATTTTTCCAGGGTGTGAGAGGGGCTGATGGAGGACACAGACATTTTTGTCTTATGTGCTGATGAGAACTAACTCTTAATCAGATCCAGATAGTGCAACCTTCCTACTTCCTTGATTTCAGAAGGAGATAAGGCCTAAATGAAAGCTTGGTGGCTGAAGCTCATGTCAGACAAGGAGGTGGTAGTGCTAGTGGGTAGGGGAAGCTGCTGGAGAAATTGCTTGAAGATGCATTTGCTCTTACTAATGAAGCATACTTTGTCAAGGATGTCCACAATCAGGGGTTCTTTTGGGTCTCTATTTCCCCAGGTAGCAGCAGTAAGCAAGAGTGTTGTAGTTTTGGTCCCTCCCCCCACCACCACTTGTCACTGGCTAGATTTGCAATATATTCTCTCAGGTCTGCATCTGACCACTGTTATCCATGCCCCTTTCATGTCTAGATTGGATTACAGAAATGCTCTCTACTTGGAGCTTTCCTTGAAGACCACCCAGGGGATTCATTGCAGCCCACTTTCTCGTGGTACTAGATATGTACTTAGATGTCTAACATATTGTCCTGCTATACAGATTTCCTTTTTTGCTTCCAAATTCAAATTAATGCTTAGTTTTAACATCCAAAGCCATACATGGCTGTGGGTCCCGGCCATTTTAGAGACTTCCACCCACCCACAATGTTCTCATTAAATAGCTGTGGTCATCTGTGGTCAGTAATGTTACCTGTCCTCAGTGTCAGGACATATCTGATGGATGGACCTTGCTTGTCCAGGACCTAAGTTTGCTAGCCTTCAGGATACATTGCAAGTTTGAGTAGTTTGTGTTGGAGATAGATTCTGAGATCTTTTAGATATGGTAGTTGTTGTGATTAACCTGGGGATAATTGGCATGCTGTAAGCTACTGGCAATTTATTACTCATTTTGTCTTAATACTCATAATACCAAAAATATGAGAGGTATCAGAAAAAAACTATGAAAAAGTTATTTTTGGAAATGCAATCTGAAATAACAAATCAGCTGTTCTCGCTCAACATAGATTTTACTGATTATGGATGAGTTAAAAACTCTGATCTGCCTTCAAATAAACTAGAGAAGAGCTACTTGTGCCTTATGTCTGTGACTGAAGAAATAAAAGGTGGGTTGCCTTTGGCAAAAGTTTGGCATATATATTACACACATACTATGCAAACACACACACACATAGCCTTAAACTTTGTTAAACTGGATTTAGGGTTATAAACAACTAGATACTTAAGGAAAAAAGCTTTATGAGCACGATATAATAGTCTCAAAGAGAAAGGTTAGAAAGTCTGGAAATTCAGAGTACGATTACACCTTTTAAAAACATTTACATTAGAAAATATAGAAATGCACACATCAGGACATTAAAATAAATTTAACACTGCCCTCATCTCCACTGACCTCCCACTCTAAATAAGATAGACATTTTTCATCCTGTTGTAAAGGGGTTTTTGATTAAATCTTTAAGAAGTTAGCAGAGTCTACAGTTGTGTATGTTAAATCTACTAATCCCACTTTATCTGGCTAGTTTCCCTGTGGGAAGAAGGAACACCAGCATTTTTTCTCATTTATAGTACCTTTGCTTTGTACATAAATGACTGTGATATATAGGTGTGATCCTCAGGCAGCCTGCAACTCTGGTGTATAAATTACTTTATTCTGGCTCTTAAGAGGTTCACAGCACAGATATAACTACTACTACGCGTGTCTAGGCTACATCTCATAGCATGACAGTACCATCAACTTTTGGGGAGTTGTCCCACACTACAGCCTGGAATGTGGTTTCTTTTGGTGAAGAGATGCAACAATTCTGCCCTTTTTGGGACCACTGTTTATGGTCTTTAGAAATAGCATGTGTACTGTAGTCAGCTCTAGTGATGTAAAGACAGGTGAAGTTCAGAGTAAATAGCACAGTAGTGTACAATTAGTCTTAACAAGAGTAAGATATGGTTATCCAGTTAGTTTCCTTCTCACTTTTCAGACTCTCTGCTGTGATGGTGTGTGTTGTTTGAGGACACAAACCATCTCTTGGTTTTCAGTTGTTCTGATGTTCCTGCAGAACATGCAAGAATGCACATAGTTTCCTTCTTCCTGGGCCCTTTCTCTCACTCTTGCTATCCACATCAAGGAAAGAGAATTATAAGATAAAAAAGAAGCATGGTAAAATGTTACCGGCTTTATTTGTGGAGCAGGGGTCAACCACTAGATGGGTCCAGTTTTCTTTCCATATTCCCCTCCCCCGCATTTCTCCCACCACAGCTCTGTCCTTTCAGCTCCCGCTCTTCAATCCAGCATCTGGTCGAATTCTCGCTCTGCCACTTTTCTCGGTCCCTACTACTCCATAATCACAGCTATCTACGTCAAGGCACCACACAGTTTATTAAGTTTATGAAACCAATAATGGATATGAAAATTGGTTTTGATAATTAAATCACTCTACCAATAATGCAAGACTAGTTAAAGGCACCAGTCTTCATAAAAACCAGCAGATTATACAAATTTAGAGTTTGTCTACAAACTGCTTGGGAGTTAAGATGAGACAAAAAATGCTAGGAAAGCTTTCAAGAGATTTTAAATTTTTTGCCCTCATATCTCCAAAATGCTTTATCTGAGTTGCTTCAAATTTACTATAAAAATTCTAGCCTGACAGAAGATCCCTTAGGTTCAATTACAGATTGGTTTAGTTTTAAAAAAGTTAAGTATGTGTGCCAAAGCTGCGTTCATAATGGAAGTCTAGGATCTCTCCGTAATATATACCTACTCACTCTAACAGATAATTAGAGGAAAAATTAGTTAAGTGCAGAAGATGAGTTACTGATGGCAAGGAAAGTATTGTTTTTCTTGTAGTGCTTGAGACTGATTGAGATTTAGGTACCGTATTCTGTGTGTATTGTTTGTTGGAAAAACATCAGACATTTTTGAATAAGTTAGAAGTTCATGTGATGTGATGCCTGGAAGGACAGAAATACCCTTGTCAACTCACTGTCCTACATGACAAACAAACTTCTTGTGTCATATATTTAATTGTTTAGGGAAGAACAGAGGTCAGTGCTATGCTCAAGTGTTAAAACTATTACTTGAAATGAATTTCATGTCTGGGAGAATTATTATGGTGCATTATTTCAAGGATATTGTACGAACCCTTGTTAAATTTATAGAGCTCTTCTCATAAAAATGGGAACTGCTGTGTTCATAAACTAAAGTGCTAATATTTTGGTTATACTAGAGGATGTTATCAAAGTCAAGTTTCTTTGGGCTGAAATATTTATGAGAACAACAAACATCTGTTGCTCACTTCATAATTGGATTGACCCTATCCAGTATTATAATTATTGGCATGTCTAAATGACTGTTAACGCTTAGGTTTCATTGAGTCGTGTTGTCTTATGCGTGATTTTTAGTAGATCACAATGCCAACAACATCTGATGACCCAGTCCTCATTTCCTTTCCAAGAAAAGGAAACCAAAACATTTTAGTGCAACCTGTTCCTGCTTTCCTGTATGGGTCAGGAAATCAGGCCCCCGTTTCCTTTCCACATGTTGCAATAGGAAGAGTACTGCAAAGCTACTTCCTGAACACACACTCCTTATCCACCCTTTCCCTGACAGCACTGGAAGAGTGATGTGCAGTATATACGATGGAGGAAGGCGACCCCAGACTGCATTACACTGCAGGACACAGTTATGACACGGCAAATCTGGTGTTGGCCGACTTTTAGCTGTGAAGAGGTGTAAAGTACTGATAAGAAGCAAGTCTTCCCTACTTTCTGGTCAAAAAGGTGATGGTTTATCAAAAGGACAATGCCCTTGAGGCAGGGATATATCTTGTTTTTACCTTAGCTGGAAATGTCTTGCAGTCGAGAAAAGCTGTCCCTCCATGTGACTTTACATAGTATATGCAGTTATTTTTCCAGTCCCAGTGACAATTAGCACAAGGGCAGTTTGCCAAGCTGAGGCAGAGACAATATCCTTCTTAGCCTTCCTGGGCATTTGTGTCCTTTTCCAATTTTTTTGCTGCTGTCACTGGACTCTGGCATTTCTTACCCAATTCATTTGCTTTCTGTGATAATCATATGCAATGAAGATATGCATGGCCAACATTTAAACAGGCTGCAGATCAATTAGCGGTCTTAAGTTTATCTGATTTTTATCAAAGAAGACAGAGCTCTGGGTCGATTGTCAGAGCCTGTGTCAAGTTGACCTTTTCAGAGATGTCTACATTGCCAGTCCCCTGGGCAACTTGTTGTCCCCTGTTAGTCTCTGAATGGCAGAAGTCTGTTCTGCTCAAGCACAAAGTATACACAGATGTCTATATTATATTCTTATAGGTTTGACAGCAACTGCATGTTGTATCTATAAACTGTCCTTTAGCAGTGACACTTCCTCAATGATGATAAGCTAATTTATGCAACTAAATCTCCTTTGTGCAGAAATGAAAGCTAATTGAGTCATTACAAAGTAATTCAGGAAGGAATACCTTGTATAAATTGGCTTACTTTATAAATCCTTCTCAAGTGGTTTTCATGCATCCTAAATGGTGCTAAGCCGTTTTACTGCCATAAAATACCCAGATGAAACAGATAACTTTTTGAAGCTGGGAAAACATTATTTACAACAGCAAAAGGCAAAGATTGGAAAAGAAAAGTAAAGAAATATTTGCAGAAGAAAGAAAAACATTTTAATTACCTGAAACATTGCTAGTGCTCCCTTGGCTCGGTTTCCTTGGCTCTTCAGTCTTTGGAGGAGCACTCTCTTCTTCCTCTGCAAACAGACAATTACAAATGAAATGTTGAAGGAACCCACTAACTGACAGTAATTACAGCCCATGTCAGTTCATCAATCACACTATCTATATTTCTAAAATGTAAATACTGGGAGCCGAACTCTTCTGTTATCATATTGCCACACAAGTTTGAGGGCTTGGTTGTTTTTTGTTTTTAACCGCTCTAGTAGTTCTCTTTTTAAAAACTCAATTGTGAACTCTTGAATTCATCTTTGACTCTGAAAAGTGACTCTGAAAGTGGCATTTGGGGGTTCCTCCTTTGCAGTCTCTCAATGACTTCTAGAACAATCAGAACTGGGGTCCCATCCTCCCCTGGCTACATCTATCATTCCAGGCTAGGGAAAATTCAGGCTTTCCTATTCATTCTTACATCAGAGGGGTGTGATTTGTCACTGTCCCATCCCTTTGCAAAAAGTTGGGGTGTCCACAGGAGAGATGGGGCCTCTTTGCCTCTGCTGTGCCATGCAACCACACTGGCTCCTGCCTGCTCAATGGGCGCATAGCTGCCCTGTTTTCAGTGGCTCCACCTACTATGGTAGACTATGGGAACCACTAAAAGGAACCACTAAAAGGAAAGGGGGGGAAAGGTTATATATAACCTGGGCATGGGTGGGGGAACAGTCCATGTTAATTCAGTCTCAGACTGTACCAATTAACTGTGCTTTCCTCCATGGCTTGGGAGGGAGGAGAAGAGAGCTTGATGGAGCCCAGCTACCCCCTCAACCCTGTTCTCTTGCCAACACAGAGTTGGAACCCTCCCCCTCCCAGATATAAGCTCTGCTTCGTATAGGGACAAGAAAGGGACTACTATAAACTCCTTAGTTTACAATTCTGTTGATGATGCATAAAAAGGAATGGACTAACTCCCTCTATCACAGCTGTGTTCTTTCTGTAGGAATAAAATGAATTAAAAACCCAAACCTTATCATAGTCACTATAGCAGCACAGCTGACAACACAGATCCCTTCGCTAGGTATTATATTGATTCAGCCACTTTTCAGAATAGAACTGCACTTTAGGCATGTCTAATTCCTTTGCTGCTATTTAACACATTGTGTATGAATATAATATGTATGTTTGTTTTTAAGTACCATGGACCCATTACAGCTACTCATCTGATATTTTGTTAATAAACAATGGGTATAAAAGTCATAGCTTTTAAAATGTTCTTCACAAGCAGATTATGTAAGAATTTTATAACATTCTATGATGGAGAGGAGGGTGAGTTTCAGTATGAACATATGATCATGTCTGTTTGGATTAATAACTTTGTA
Organism: Chelydra serpentina; assembly: GCA_037349315.1. Classification (NCBI taxonomy): domain Eukaryota; kingdom Metazoa; phylum Chordata; order Testudines; family Chelydridae; genus Chelydra; species Chelydra serpentina. The sequence goes on along the minus strand of JBAIAC010000048.1, from coordinate 20,598,058 downwards.
AACGTAGAGGTTCATTCATACACATCACATTACACATTTAGGCTTCAATTCTGCAAATACTTAATAGACACATTTAACTTTAAGCACAAGAATAGACCTGTTGATTTCTGTGGGACCACTCACACGCTTAAAGTTAAGCACATTCATAACTAGTTGCACGACTGGGGCTGTAGGTTGCCAAACACAATATAATGGGAGACATGGTTATGTGATTTACTGTTCAAGGAGCTTTGTATTATTGCTCTGCTGGTTAATCAGTAGTTTTTGTTGTCTAATAACTACTGACTAGCTAGAAGTTTGGTTGAGACAAACTCCAATGACTTGGACTCCAAAAAAGAAAACAATGGAAAGTGGTAAATCTGATGCTAGGGGAGGGGGGGAGAGAGAGCGAGAGAGAGACTGTCTGCTATATTTAAACTTGTTCAAGACTGAGTACATAATTATATCATGTGGGGCATGCTAAAAAATGCAACAAAAGTATCCTTATATACTCTCAAAGGCACCAGGAGGCACTCATCCCATGGCTTAAACCATTTTTATGCCACTTACAAGCAATATTATTCCTTTATCGGTCATCTTTTCTACCCATAATGCATAATCACTTCCTATAAACACTCAATTCCAGGTAAGAGACAGCATATTATATACTGCTAGAAATAAGTTTTGATATTGAATATTGCAGAATTATTTTATTAGGAATGTTCATACCATGCTGCTACTCTTTCTATCAGTTCTGTGATAAGAACTCCATTTTAGTAAGTATTTTTCTCTTCCCTCTCTCTAATTTAAAAAGGAAAAGGTAAAGCAGTGCAGGTTTGAGAAATTTGTCCACAGTAAGACTGAGTACCTATAAAAATAAACAGTATATTGCTCACAAACAAAGTTAATAAATAAGTACAATTCTCCCTTTAAAAAAAAGTGAAATCACATCATTTAAAAATGATGGTCATTTCCTAGACTTGTATTTGAAGTGTAAGAGGAGAAAAAAAAGCCTGAACCCAAGTTCCTTCAGAACCCCAGTGGTTCTCCATGTCAATTAAATATTGCTTTAGATCTAACAGACTTGGGTCATGGGAGCTTAAAGAGGACATTTAGCTCCTAAATACAACTTCTTGCACTTTGGACTTGGAAGCAGTGTCAAACAGGGAGAAACCTCTTGTAACTAACAGGAGTCTCAAATGCCTAGAGACACTGGTCAGATACTATTTGTTGCAATATTTGCAGCAATGCATAGCATAGATACTATACAATATCAATTATTGAGGAGAAACAGTACAAAAGTTACATTGGATTATCAAGATAGTGTGTCAGACGGAGCCACAAAATAATCGTAGTTCAATCTTTCCTCTCTCCCCTCCCTTTCTACCCTTGAGGCTGGGAAGAGAAGAGTCTCTCTAGTTTCTCTCTCCAGATCAATAGGAGCTCTGATCAAACCCAAAAGCTCTAGAAGAGCTGCGTATGTGTCCCAAAGAAATGCATGTGGGCCTACTGCAATAGGTTGAGGATCCCTAGAGACTAGAATATAGACACACTTACAGCATATCTCCTCTACTAGAAAGTTAAGATTTTTTTTTCTGGTAACAGATCAGGGAGGAACTGCAAATATTATAAAAAAAAATTTCAATAATTCCTGTAGATTTCACAGCTAAATTCTAAAATTTTGCACGGTGAATTAGATATGTAAATTACTACCAGAAGATTGCCAGAGCTATTCCCCAAACACAGATGGCTCTACCTATGATTTAAAGCGAATACAACAAATACAACAGTATCTGACTTTTAGACATGAGTCTAATTGATTTTTCTTCCTTTTTGTTCTTCCAAACGAGAGAGTCAGATTATATGAATATAAAAATGTACTAAAGTGTAGCTTGCATAATACATCTCTGCAACAGAATTGGTAATCTCCAAGATAAATATATATAAAGTCAGCAATTCCCCCCCAAAACTGACAATAGTCAACCACTTACTTACGTTAGTTCTTATATTAATAACAGTATTAACTAGTATTTGATTGTGTTGTGTTATTTGATATAGACACTGTCATTATACAGTATTAATTAATACCCTGGATAATCACAGTTTGTGGGTTAAAATATTCCATTCAACACTTTAATAACAGTAAACAAAAACAGCTCAGCTATGCAGCAAAATCCATCAAACCACACAGATGGTTATAAGGTTTTCATTATGTGGTTTCCATAGCAATCATATTGCAAATCTGGAAGCTTCTTGCAAATAAGCAGCTTGTATTTACATGCCTCTCAGCTGCAGCATGGAATTATACAACATGTGAAGTTATTATTCCAAATCACATACTGTTCAAAGAATTGTTGGGAGATGTTTTGATCAGTCCAGATTAAAAAAAATACTGCAGTGAACTAATTTTTAAAAATTATTCAAGCATTTATAGGTCTGTAATGCATACTAATAGAGCCATGTTTGAAATTTCACTGTGGTGACAAAAGGCTAGAAGCGTATAAGCTTGTCCTTTGGAACCACCCCCCCTAATATTTGTATCATATTAATAAAAATCACAATGTCTTCACCAGGTACAGGAAGAACACAGATGAAACTGAACAGCCGTTGCTTATTGAGACTGAATTATTTATCCGGGATGTATCCTTTTCTTAAAATGACCCCATGTAACTGTAAACGGGAACTCTAAAAAGAGAGTAAATGCTTACTGTGGGGAAGAGACAGTACTTTTCTCTCCCTGATTGATAAACTTAATTTGACAAATTGAGCCTGCTCTGTAACAGATGGATTATTACCATAATAAGCAACATAAGTCTGTCCAGCTATGCAGTTTCACACTAGCTAGATCTAGCTTTTACTAATATTTTTGTTTTGGGGAGGATCTGAATAAACAAAAGGAAGGAGCAATATGTAAACAAGTTAAATCTATATTCATCATCTTAAGTTGAGGCCCATATCTCCCATTCCCTTTCCCCCTCTCCTTCCCGCCGCCCCCTGCACTAGCATAAACAGTGAGGACTCCAATCTAGGGACCACTTGGTTTACAAGGAAGTAAGCAGAAATAGCTCTAACACACTGTATCCTTTCCCAAAGACCTGCAGAAGTTATTACCCTTACGTTCTGTGAGATTAGTGCTCTCCCTTTATGAAGGAATAAGGTCACAAGGATGGATCGTCTCTGTGGTATCCTCCCCCTCTCCTCCCAGATTTCCTTATGGAAGCTTATGCTTAGTCAGCACCACCTTGCAAGGTTCTCCCCCTGTGCTGTGAAAGCTCACCGTGGAAGGAAGAGGATTGTGCGGCTGCCACAGCCCGAGAGGCTATAGGAAGAGGGGAGGGTGCAAGGAGCAGTGCGGAGGTATTAAGCTTCTGCACGACTACAACTTCTGGGAGGGGGGATCTACAAAAGTTTCCTGCATATCTTAGGATATCTGCAGCACGGTTAGTCTCAAACCTTTTTGGTGCTGCCGGGGTAGTCAGGACATCTCAGCACAGAAATCATTACCCAAAAGCTCAGGTGGCTTTACACGCCTTTTATCCTTCCAATCCTGGCCTGCTTTGGGGAGCAGGGAACCTCCTAGCATAATTTAGATAGCTCTGGGGGCCTGTCTAAGTTAAGGTAGCTTTCACAGACCACCATATTGGCCACATTCCTGCACAGCATTGCTGCAGCATGGTGCGCTGTAGTTCCACCCCACCGTGCCTTACACCAGGACTTTGAGGGGTCCTCAGAAGGCAGCCTGATTCCTCTGCATTCAGGAAGCCTCCCCAGCTGGAAATGGGGTATAAAGGGGCCAGAGTTAGAGTGAGAATCTCATCCTTCGGATCCATAAAACTTCTCCATGGAACTAATGACATCTGAAGGTTTGATGGGACTAACAGAATGATCTGCCAGAAATTCTACAAAATCAAACTAGCTAAGGTTCCTGGCCCCTATTTGAATATGACTTATGCAGGGAGTTACTTAGTCTACATGATGGTAGGGCACAATAAGAAAAATAGATACATTCCCTACTTCACGGGGTATTTCAAGGATAAATTCACTTATGTTTGTGAAGCACTTTGATTTTATGGTGATGGGGAGTGGGTAATATAAGTACATAGGCAGACAGAGAGAAAATTAGTTAATTATTCAGTCAAAGATTGGGTTAAATTAAGAAAAAGAATTCCACTAAAGATCACATACAACACAGTCCTCACCGTAACACACACTGTTAAGTGTGGTTAAATCTGATGCCTGAAGCTGTCCACAATGAGACATTAACAAACACCTATTTTTTTAATGCTTAGATGAGATAGTATGCTTATTGTTTAAAGCACTACTTATGTTGCCAGAAGAGTAACCACATAATATTGGGAGAGGGGGAGGAAATGGGTGGGAAAAAATCATGTTTTTTAATGAATTTGTAAAAGGTGAAAGCATTTTCATGCACTTGCACATGCTGTTTTTCACCTCCTTCAATCTGCCACGGTCTTCCTCCACCAAAGGGAGAGTAGGAGGATGTACTATAAGGACATGTTTATGAACAGATTGTTACTACATGACCATTCACTATTAGGGAATCCTCCCCCTATCAAAAAGGCAAGGTATAAAAGTTCCTCTTATGAAAAGTATTAAATGGGTTTTTGAGGGCCCAGGGAATAGGAAGTTTACAACGTTTAGGGCTTAAATTTTTCTCTTTGGGCAAAGGAATAGGGGAACGATGGGGGAAAGAGGTAGAGACACCTATTTTCTTAAATGTGAAAGTCAGAGAATTTTTAAAAAATTGATTTTGCTACTTTTTTGACAAAAACTTTCACTGTTGCTTTGAGATGGTGCACTGTTTCACTTGATCTTTACTGTGTCTTCTCAGCTACGCATAATTTTTAAATATTTTCAGGAAATCCAGACAGACACACTACCATATATTTGCTTGAGATCTGAAGACCCGTTTTCCCTCTTAGTTTTCCAACATCCCTTCCCCCTCCTTTTCTATCACGGCCTTATTTTGCAATGACAATCACATTGGCTGAAGAGTAAACTCTTCAAATCCCGTCAACACCGTTCATTCATCGCATGGAAGAGCTGTGGCTGAGGAATGAAAGTTGCTCTTTCTACAAAGCACAACAAATCCCTGCAGGCTTCTGAGAGCAAAATATTGCAAGGGGGGTGGGGGGGAGGGCGTGTGTGTGGATTCACAGTCATCTGAATGTTGGTGCACAGTATTTACACTAGGACACCAGAATGATCCAGGTATGGACACTTCATGATATTAATTATGAATCTGTTAGGATTACCTAACTTTATTTCCTGCTCTGGAGCTCTATCTGTAACAGCCAACCTTTAGCAGAGCTACAAGTGACACTATTGAAAGTTACAACTCCATTTTGACTTGCACATTTTGGTTTGCAATTCCATCCCCTCCAAAATTAAAAAGAAAACACCTCTGGCCTAGTATAACCAACATTATCACTTACTTTTAGCTCTCAATTCAAAGCTTGCCAATTTAGTCTTAAAAGGAAGAGAACAGGCAAAAATAATATAATTATAGGTAATAGCAATGTTTAAAATCCTGGCTATGCTATTGTCCGACTATCTCCGAAGCAGGACAGGAGACACTGGACGTAGTTTAATTAGGCCACAACTTTATTGTTAACTGTCTGAGAGCACCCAGCAGATACAAGTGTACAGTGCAGGTAATTCCGTGATCATTTCAATATATACTGTAAGCTTCCCCCACCCTTTTCCCATCTTGATCCCCAGCCAATCCATAGCTGGGACCTTACCATACCCACCTCAAATAAGGGTTAAGGTGGGCTATAAAGGAGCGGGAGTTTGGCTCCCTACAGTGCCAGTCATAGAAACCCCAAACCCGGCTGTTTCCAGTCCTTTAAAGAATACCTCCTTTAAATCCTTTTTCCCATTGAAACTGAGCTGGACGAGAAGCCCACCATGAAAGAACTGAAGAAAGTCATTGAGAGCTTGTCCACAGGAAAGGCTCCAGGAAAGGATGGCATCCCACCAGAAGTTATCAAGTGTGGCATCAATGTCCTCCTAGAACACCTCCACGACCTCCTCTGTCAGTGCTGGGATGAAGGTGCAGTACCTCAGGATATGAGAGACGCCAACATCGTGACCCTCTACAAGAACAAGAGTGATAGAAGCGACTGCAACAACTACAGAGGCATATCACTCCTGAGTGTTGTGGGTAAAGTCTTCACACGCGTGATCCTGAACAGACTGCAGAAGCTTGCTGACCGAGTTTACCCAGAGTCACCGTGCGGGTTCCGAGCAGGGAGATCCACAACCGATGTGGTTTTCTCCTTAAGGCAGCTGCAAGAGAAATGCAGAGAACAGCATAAGCCGCTACTCCTTGCCTTCATAGACCTGACCAAAGCTTTCGACCTTGTGAACAGAGATGGGATGTTCAAGATCCTGGCAAAGACTGGCTGCCCACCGAAGCTGCTGAGCGTGATCCAGCCTTTTCATGACAACATGAAAGGCACAGTACTGTATGATGGCTCGTCCTCCGATGCCTTCGATATCCACAGTGGAGTAAAAGAAGGCTGCGTTCTCGCTCCCACACTCTTCGGCATCTTCTTTGCAGCGTTGCTGAAACGTGCCTTTGGAAATTCCACAGAGGGAGTCTATCTCCACATCTGGTCTGATGGGAGACTTTTCAATCTGGCTCGACTAAAGGCCAAAAGCAAGGTACGGGAGGCAACAATAAGAGACATGCTGTTTGCAGACGACGCTGCCCTGGCCACCCACACAGAAATCAATCTCCAGCGTCTGATTGACCGCTTTTCCAGAGCTTGCGAAGAGTTCGGGTTGACAATCAGTCTTCAGAAGACCAAAGTTATGGCCCAGGATGCGGAACATCCAAGCATTGCCATCAATGACTATGTGCTGGAGGTGGTCAGTCAGTTCACCTACCTCGGATCTACCATCACGCACAACCTCTCACTGGACCCTGAGATCAACCGTAGAATCGGCAAGGCCTTCACAATTTTGGCCAGTTTGTCACAGAGAGTATGGAACAACAACATGCTGACCATCAACACAAAGGTCGCTGTGTACCGCGCATGTGTGCTAAACACTCTTCTCTACGCCAGCGAAACTTGGACCCCCTACGCTTCACAAGAAAAGAGACTGAACATGCGCTGCCTCTGTCGCATACTCGGGATCACTTGGAGTGATCGAATGACGAACAACGAGGTGCTGGAACGTGCCAAGATCTCCAGCATGTTCACTCTCCTCTGTCAACGCTGCCTCAGATGGCTTGGCCATCTAAGTCGCATAGAAGATGGACAGATCCCCAAAGACCTGTTGTATGCTGAACTTGCCTCCGGAAACAGAGGTACAGGATGGCCCCACCTTCGCTTCAAAGATGTTAGCAAGAGGGACCTGAAGACTGTTCAAATTGACATCAACAGCTGGGAAGAGCTCGCCCAGGACAGATGCAGATGGAGACACGCTCTGACTACTGGATTGAAAACTGGTGAAGACAAGCTGCGGCAGCTTGCCGAGGAAAAGCAGGTTCAACGAAAAAGGAAGCAGTGGCTCCAACCCACAGCTGACACCGCCTTCAAATGCAGCAAATGCAATCGAGACTGCCACTCTCGTGTGGGGCTCTACAGCCACAACAGACGCTGCACAACCATCAACTAAACATTCCCCATGGGCGCATATCCATCATCTCTTGAGACTAACGGACGCCAACAAAGTCCCTTTATGTGATCACTGTATCCCCTCCCTATGAAGTATCTGCACTGGACACCCCACATTTACGTAATGAGTTGTAACATCTTAGCCTAACTCTTGTTCCTTGTTCGCCCCAACTAACCCCCCCCAACCCACTGTGGGGAAGGTGAAAAAATCCCTGCTCTACCTTGGCCCATCTGGTGGTAAAGAAAAAATTCCTTCCCCATCCCCCAAGAAAGGAGGGGTTAGCACAGTGCCCGCAGCGGATCCTGACCAAACCTGGTATTTTGCTACTTCCATGGGTGGAGGAGTGGGTGCTTCTCTGCATGGTCGGGGTAAAAGAGTGCTTCACCTGGCCGGCTTGTACTTATATAAGATCTCCCACCCCCGACTTCCGGTCACCTGGGGAGAAGGGTCAGTGTCCCCATGCTGACCCCCTCTGTGGCTGCCGCAAAAGTCGCTCCGTGCCGCTCCACCCCCTAAAGAGGTATACACATTCCCCTGACAAGCCAGACAATGGCCCTCCTGCTTAAAATGCGGTGCAGTCAATAGCAAGGCAGGGAAGAACACATTCTCATGAGTGAAGATAAAGGTCATAAGCAAGCTTACTCATGGATGTACATAACATAATAATTATAACATGGAATAACAGAAATTAGAGAGAAGAGATCCACTAGAATCAGGTCATCCAGTTAAGTCTTCCTGGCAATCAGACTTTGGTTAAAGCTTGTAACAAACATTTAGGCAATTTTAGTCCTTCCCGATTGTGTATTGGCACAGACTGTCATTTTTACAAATATGTTCACTATTTAAAATTGTTCAATGATTGATTTGAGCAAAGAAGTTTCACCCTTTGGATTGCCTGGAATTATTTGTTGAGAAAACTGAATAAAATATTCTAATTCATAATATAATGCAGAGTCTGGCCCTCATAGGATAAAATTTTCAAAAGTTTCTACGTGACTTAGGGGCCTAAGTCACATTGCTGTTCCAATGTGATTTAGGCTCTTAAATCACTGAGGCACTTTTGAAAATTTTGCCCATATGACTTTGTCCTCTGATTAGATGACCAAGCTTTTAAAACTGGATGGCAGCTTCTCCGAAGTTAAGGTTTTACCTCACTTTTCAATAAAAGCCTGATTTTGGCCCCAGCTCTAAAATCATCTTTTAGCTTCAAACTTGGAATGTAGTGTCTAGACAGTGGGCAAAATTACAGATATACCAGACAAGATTTTTTTAGCACAATGTTTACATAGTTAGAAAAAGTTCCAATTTTAGGCAGAACCCAGTTTAAATATGTAAATTCTTCCCCTTTCTATGGAAGTTATTAGGTTATTCCTCTAATTGAGATATAGAACTATTTCTATAAAGCACAGGAAGCCAAGATTTTATATCTGTTTGGTCTCAGATATTAAAATGGTTTAAGTGTTCAATGTGACCTTTTATAAACCTTGATACTAAATTGTTGTTAAAATGCATGATATTAAATACTATGTAATAAATATAAACAATTCTCTAAATAAATAGATCTAGCAATCAAATATGCAAATAAACCATGCAGTGCAACTTATCACTAGAGTAATTTGATAGACATATATAGGTTACACTTCTGTGGCTTAAATTTGTAGATTAGTAATACAGAGAAGAAAGTTTTCATATATAATTTAAAGTTTATAAGCAGCAAGATCTTAGATTAAAAGCCATTCCTTAAAACAAAATGTGACTTGACATAATATTTTCATACATGAAATCAGAATGAAAGCAGCTTGTTTAAACCACAGTATCAGTTCTATAGTAATCTGTAGGGTTAATTTATTCAAATTTATAGTCCATCCCTTTTCTGAACAACTTCATTTCTGGATTTAGAAGAAAACAAGGCAAGTCATTTCAGCAAAGTTCACTTTAGTGAAGGGAAACAATATAGTTGTTGGCATGTTTCTCTAGGATGAGTCTGGCTCTTAGTTGCTTGAATATTTTTAAAGCAATTATAGCATCCGATACTTTTGCATTCTCTGTATTGACCACTGACAACACAGTAGGGAAAAAAATCAGCAGCATGCAGCCTTTGGGTATTTTAATGGAGTCAACGTGTCCTTTTTGGTTGTTTAAAGCCAACATTACCAAAGTACATGAAGCACATAATACTAAAATCTTTTACCAGGCTTAAATGACAAAATAATCGTAATATTATGATACACTAGTAAAACAAAATCAGGCAAAATGCAGAATGAGCGGAAAATTAATGAGCAGAAACCTTGATTTTTTGTGCGTGCAGTACAATAGTTCAATTAGTGTTCCACAAATCAGTGTTGTGTTTTTCCCTGACCTCCCATACAAATTTCCTGGATCTTACTACAACTAACTCTATAGAATGTAGCAAATCCTATAACAAAATGTTTATGTATTTATCTAGTGCCTATTATAGCTGAAGGCATCTTTCTAAATTTTTCAACGTTAAAAACATGTGAAATTCAGCATTAGAGAATCTTAATTCACATTTTCAAATACACAGACACCAGTTTATAGGCTCCCTCCCCAACAAAAGAAAAACCAAAGACCTAACTAACCATAGCGGGAAATAACCTGATAATCCTTTAGTGTCTATTGCCTCTGGTAGAGAAATGGGACTGCTGGATAGTGGAGAAAAACAAGTTGTTATGTAATCCTGATAGAGTGGTCTGTTGGCTGAACTTTATTCTCACTTAGAGCCATCTGGAAGTCTTAAGGTTCCATCAGCCTCCAAAAGTGGACCACCAAAAAAGGCCTTTCTCCCCTGAGGAAAAGCTGTGATCTGATCTCAAATCAAAGGTGGCAAGGGTTGGTCCATGACAAAGGAGCAACACATCTTCCCCGTCTCCAATCTTTTTCCATATACCACAGCCAGAGTGCAATCAGCTGTGTGTGAATTAACTCAGAAACCACCTGGGATAGTCTCAAGGGTATCATGGAAGCCATGAAATCCTGAGCCGATCCAGAAGAACAGTCATCTATTGAATTTGTCATGAGATATTCAGCCTTGGTGCCATGTCATAATCAGGTTCCTCACTGTGGGGGTTTTTGGTGGGGGGTTTTTGCAGGGGGAGCGGGAGGTTGGTTTGGTTTTTAACATTCTAGGATTGGATCCCTCTACCCTGGATTTTAGGGGAGAGGACAGGCATTCTCCTTATTTTGGGAGGATGAGTTCCATGAATCGAGGATGGACATCCATATACATTACATTGTTTGAAAGCTTAGATTTTGTCATTTCTTTTCTCACTGACTTTTTAGAGGCGAGAGCTCAAGAGGACAGATGAGGAACAATATTCTAAAAATGGATGGAGCCAGGTGGGTGAGAGAGGCTCATGAGTATTGGCTTTGTTTTGGTAGATCTGACTTCTTCTTTCACCCCCATTAAAATCAATCTGACATTATGCCTTTTTACTCACTATCCCCTTAAATGTGAGAGTTTAAAAGGGACACAAGAGCTACACATTTTAATTATATTTAAGACGGATAGATATAATTGGTTGAAAGGCTCCTGCTTATTGATTATGTTTTGCTTGACTTAATTCCTTCAGTTTAGAGGAGGAAGGGAGAGAGAAGGCTAGTAGTGGTGACAGTCCCTATGGCAATTAGAAGTTCATTGAGAGGGGGATTTATGCTAATGAGTCATCAGGTTTGGGAAAATATTGTGGGGCGGGATTTATATCTATAGTATCTGGGTGGGTAGGATGGACTTTGTGGGCCACCCTGTTGGTTCTTACTTGAGCACCCAGCTGGGTCCCTTTAATGCCCACCTTATGGAAGCCAGGAAGGCTGAACAAGGATATCCCAAAGCAGCTATAGGAATGTATTGTTTCTCAACAACAGTATCCAGTGGCATTAACAGTCTGATCTTGCACTCCTTAGGTCAGAAATTCAAAAAATATGGGCTCCCAGATTTAGCTAGATATGTATACCATGCTCATCGCAGTGATAAACAAGCACCAGAGTGGACCCAGAATCTCTACTGTCATAAATATGGGTATAATAGACCTCAGCCTATGACCTAACAACCTAAAACTATTTCTCATTTTTTAGGATTAGTAAAATGTCTCCGTTACTGGGATACTTATTTGCAATGCTTTGCTTTAGCATTATTGCATTGCTTCTTAATTAGATATGGACAGTGATACAAAGAAAACTACTTTGCTTTCATAAGAGGGAACTTTAGGTCTGTAACCTACTGAAGATGTTCATGCATAAACAAAGTGTTGTTAATATTTAACATGAAACCAGCTGTCAAAAATGTAGTCAACAGTGAAAGAGCTATGATACAAGTAAAATTACTTTGTGTGATTGTGTCTCTCCAGGATGACAAGCTCCTCTGAGATGGGATTCTATCTCTTAATAACAAACAACTTCTGTCACATAGTGTTCACATCATATTGGTTTTACAAATCAATAGTGTCAAAAGTGGTTTAATGGAGGTGCAAAGGAAATAGTAAAAAGAATGATTGATCAGCGCTGGAAATAAAATATCTTATTTCAATAAAAAGTGAATTTGTGTGAATGTGATGTGTGTTAATTTGTTTTTGAAAGATTTTCTTAAGCATCAAATTACAGGATTTGAAGTAGCTTCCTTTTTGATATGGCAGCGTAAACCTTCAAATTTTAAGTAAACAAGCTTGAAAATGCAAACAGATTAAAAAAAAACAAAAACAAAAAAACGTAGAGCAAAATCTGCTTTATTTTTATTACTCTTCGGAAATACTGGCATAAAATTCAGCCTTCATCAAACTGATCACAGCTATACATTCTCCTTCCTTCGTGAACTTAGATGACTTGGTGTAACAGTTGTCAGAAATTCAGACCATGTACCACTATTTTTATGCATGGAACTTTGAAGCCAAAGCAAGTTTTGCATGTGAGTCAGTGGAATGAATAAAAACTCTTACTCAACAGTGCACGTAGTTCATTTACTGCTGAAGAGTTAGAAACTAACCACTTTAGGTTCAGTGATTGGTATAGGATACCAACTCCCCTGATTTAATAGTCCCAAAATTAGAAACTGGGAAAAAATTCAGGTTTGGAATTGGTAAAATTCATATAGAGTTTAAGATAAAAACAGAGCTTAATAAAAGCACTGAAAAAGTAATAAAAAGCAGACAATTCAATTTAGCTGTATGGAGTTTCCATCAAGGACTAATATGAGAGCCATTGCTATGCTTTGGAGTGCAAATGAGCCATAGCAAGAGGGGGGATGGGTAGAGAGTGTTACTAGACTGGACATGTGCCCATGATCTTGATGTTCCACATTAAGTAAAAAACAAAGTTTGGTAGTCACAGGCTGTGGCAGGTATCACAAACTGTGTGTATGCAATGTGGTTTATTGTTTTCTGCAGCATATCACCATGCACAAAACACACTGTTTTGGATGAGGGTAAGTCAGAGAACCTGTGAACAGTCATACAACGTAAGGCCAAATGACGTATGGACTTTTCATATACTCAATGTCACATAGTTTTACGACATTGTGACCAATACCAAATGCTAGTTATTGCTGACATTTGGGCTTTGGCGTACACTTCTGGCAAAAAGAGCAGTATGAATCAAAGTAATGCTTATTAGGAACATTTTTCAATACAAAACCCTGCAAGGGGACCCCATGGGCACACGATAGATCATAGGGTCTGCTGCTGAGAAGCACATCACCTAGCAAGAAGCAGGAGCGAATCTGTGCACTCTCCAAAAGACCCACCAGTATTTTGGTTGCTGGGTCCGCGCCCTCCTCTCAACCAGATGAGAAGGGAGAGAGAAGATCCATTAATGCCCACTGCTTATCACCAAGGTAAAGATAAAGAAAAGGGGTCATCCTCGGATGACAGTTTACATAGATAAAAATCTAGCCCAAGGGTTTGCCAGGAAGAAAGGATAAAACCCAGACATAATGCTCTTAACTTCTTCCTGAATTCATGGGCTTTACATCAAAAATCATCTTAATATGTGACTCTTGTATACCCACAAGCATTCAACAATTGCTGGGAAATACCGTAAGGAAGCAAATCTGGAAGGGTAAAATAAAAAAAAAGGTTATGAAAGTACTGCCCCAAAATACACAGTGTCACCAACAAATTCAGAGAGAGTCTCTCAGCTCCAAACCATGACAATGTTTGGAATTCAAGCTCATTCATGTGATGATAAATCCATTGTGTCATGTCCTCTGATAAACACCACAGGCACGTCGGACACCAGATTTATGTAGTTTCTAGAAAATTATGGATTCCTAAACTAAACTTTCATACATTTCAAACAAAAAATCTTTACTATTTTCTGTTCATATGCAATTTATAATTGCTTTTCACTGCTTCTGTATATTTTGTATGCTTCTGAGCCATATGACCAACTTTTCTCTTTTTCTTATTTCTCATATAAATGTAATGTTAATTTTACGGTTTGCGACCACAATAAAATATTTTAAAAAATTTAGTAAATTTAATTTACTCATTAGAGAAGAAAGGGTGCAAATTTCCCATACGCAAGACTAATGTAATAGCTACAAAACAAGTAATAAGCATCTTAATTTCCTCACGAGATCCATTTTAAAAGGACTGATTTTACGTGGTGAACTGTTCTCACTGATTTTTTTTCCAAGAAAGACTTCATTGTGCACACCTGCCATATATATCAACTGAAATTGTTCAGAATACTTCCTAGAAGCTCTTTTTCTAAAACTCACCTTCACTTCTAATCTCCAGAATGATGATAATCTTACATTTGCCCAAATATTCCAGACACTTTACAAAATGATTTACTATTTACATTCAGAAAACCACTTCATCCATTGCTGAAGTGCAGTCACTGGTGGAAAGAATAACAGTTTAACAGTGTATCAGACTGCAAACAATATGTGAGCATGAGAAGTGAAGAAGTATCCCATATCCACTTGTAACAGTACGAAGACAAGAACACTTTGTCTTCCTAATCTTAGGAGTTGATTGCCCTGTTGCAGCCCATGATTGGGACTTCTTCACACTAACCTCTATGTTTTCAAAGCAGTGTGCAGGATTTTAGCCACACAACTCCCATCAAAATCAACAGAGAACACACAGCTAAACCCCAGTGCATTTCCTTGAACATTTAAAACTGAGGGAAGGACTTATGAGAAGGTTTCATTAACTGTTATTGTTGTGAAATCCTCTAGCATTAGTGCTTAGAGAAAGGAAATACAAAGCGACTGTAAGGGAGGAATCCTGGTTCATGAAGCAACAGATCAACCTTACACACAGTCATCACTATGCAGTCATTACATGCTTCTCCTCAAATGTCGATAGAACACAGGTCATGTTTTAGTTTTTGATTCCTCTGTGCTGACAGATCGTGGAATGCATCACTAAAGCTCATTTACTTCTCTGAGCCCTGGTCTACACTACGAGGTTAGGTCGAACTTAGCTGCGTTAGGTCGATTTTATAAGCAACCTGTTCCGTCGACCTAAAGGGCTCATCAACGGCTGTACTCCTCTCTGGTGAGGGGAGTAGCGCTAAAATTGACCTTCTTGGTTAGCAGATTAGCAGAACCCTTTTAGAACTGGAAAACATTTCCTTCACTGCTCTCCAGGTTGGGAAGCTGAAAATATGGCCTGCCTAAAATAACCCAACTCTTCCTCCATCATTTAGAATTCCATTGATCCAAAGATCTTGGATGTCCTGGTATGTTAGGATGCATAGGTTTGCTCTATGTAATATTCATTCTTAAAGTTATTTTTTTCAGGTTTGCACTACGTTTAAAATATTCAGTTGTAGACTACAATACATATTTGTCATGTCAAAACTATAGAAAATTGATTAGTTTATCAGGTTATTAATTACTTGGGTTTGTTTTTTTTAAACTGAGTTTTCCTTTAATTGTTCTCTCTAGGCAAACTAGCCTAGCTTAGCTTGCTGAAAGCAGCAAAAGTTGTCTTTTCCTGCAGAATCCTGCAGGGAAGGTTTGTAAATTAGCATGTCTTTGGCAGTGGCAATGATCTTGACTCTACCTGAATAATCACAGTATCTATTAAACTAAAGTGAGCCAGAAAAACAATGTCCCTGTGGTAAATATGAATTTGTATATGCTATTAAAGAAAGAAGAAAATGGGTTAATAGATCAAGAGATTAGTTTTCCGCTTTTGTATCCCTCCCAACCAGCCCACACCACCTGCCAGCAGACATTACAAATTGAATTCCGCTGAAAACCAAGTCTTCAATGGGCTAATAGACTGTTACCATTCTGGTTACTGGTTTGAAGTATTCAGATGATTTCTGCTGCAGTTTTCTCAAGTGCTGAATTCCCAAGTTTCAAAACTATACTAATATTCCCATAATATCCTCTTCAGACAAGGAGGCAGCTTTAAATACAGCCCTCACTCAAGTCCACTACTGAAAAAAATGAACTGTATTATGAAAAGGCTCAATGTGCTTTGCTCAAAATTGCACACCAACTGTTTAAATCATCATTTCAAAAACCCCTCAGTGCCACAGAAATGCCAGAATTCATTAGTGACTTTGGCATATGAATTTCCATTCCTTGATTAAGCAATAAGGCACAATAAGCTGTGAGTCCTAGTGAAATATCAACACTTGCAAGGCCCTGGGGGTGGGTGGAAAGGCAGAAACCAGGGCATGCTGAGTGGAGGAGGATATTGTTGTGAGGAACTGCTAAAGGAAGGTGTAGTTCTTTTCTCTCCCCACTTCCTGGTTTGGCCAGGGGGTCTGGGATAATTTCTTCTACACCCTCCTGCTTAGAGCATCTTTTGGAAGTGTAGAAAGCATTCTTCTCTATTGCTTAGGTCAGATGCTTAGGTCAGATGTGCGGGTAGGTGGGGGTCGTCAGCCTTGGAAGGCAGCCCACCTAGGAGAAGGAAAACTCTGATTTAAAACCTCCGCTGCCTTGTGGCAATATCCACTCATGGGAAAGGCTAAGGGAGTCAACCCTGAAACCAAATCCGGTGTCGGAGTCCCGATGGCGGTCTGACGTTGTCCTCAACGTCATTCCGGCAACTCCTGCGACGCCACTGGTGCCAAGTTGTATCGACATTGTCTTTCCCTTGGATCCATCAGTTGCGTGGAGAGGGGGGTTCTGCTGCATGGGCAACAGCTGTTCCTCCATATCACCCTGCCCTGGCTTGTGCCCTGGAGAGGACACTCCAGTCATTCCCCATGGGCGCATATCCATCGTCTCTCGAGACTAACGGACGCCAACAACAAAGGTCAGATGGAAAGTTAAGGAATCCTTCTCTGCCCTCCATGATTAGTACAGATGGTGGTGGCGGCGGTGGTCATGGTGTTTTAGCCTGAGCATCCAAGCAAGTTCCAGGAGAAGTTTAATCTTTACTCCCCATTTCTTGTACTGAGCATCTTCACGTAGTCTAGAAGGCAGAAGGAGAAGTGCCCACATAGCTAGGTGGAACTCAGAACATCCAGCCAGGGAGGGCAAATGAGCACAAATTATGCTCTCCTAGTTCTGGTTTTAGTGAATATATAAATAGGAAATATTCAGGTGTCTGAATAGCTCCTGTACTCATGGTATTCAGAAAAATGTACTGTTCAGTTCATCTATACATACTGTTTATCTGAAATATTCAAGAGTGAGGGGTAGCACTAGTCAGGAGTGTTACAGCATTTAGTTTTAAATTCTTATAAAGAAACACCCTTTCTGACCAAGTACAATTCCTACAATAGAAATAAATTGAGATACATAACATTAAATTCAATAAACAAATGTAAAAGTGACTATTGAACATGCGACTTTACAACTTTTGATGGCCAAATACAATATAATTGACAAGACTGTGACATGAGAGATTAAAAATAGATAGCTGGTTACCTGTTCATGATTCCCAATCTAGCTGAAACAGGGTTACAGGACCTGAGGTGAAAAAGCCTCAGACAGCACAGTATAACTTTGATGCTACAGAATATTTATGAGGGAAACACATTTACGTCATTAAACTTATTCCATAATTAGTGCAGACAGATTTTGTCATTTATTTCTTGTAGTTGGGTAATACCTAGAGGCCACAACAGAAATCATGGTCCCATTGTGCTGGGCACTATTCAAGCACATAGTAGAGACAGTCCCTACCCTGAAGAGCTTACAATTTAAATAGATCAGATGGACAAAGGGAAGTATTGAGATCCCTAGGAACTGAAGTACAAAGTGACCAAAATCAGAGAGGAAGTATATGGCTGAGTTGGAAACTGAACACACACATCCTAAATTCCAGGCCACTAACAAAAAGACCATCCCATGCTTTCAGTTTTCCTGCTTTCTGCTGCTTTTTAGTTTTGTCCACCACATTGTAGGAGACAAAAATTGTTGGAAAAACCTATGTAAAAATTATATAAAAGTTAAAATATTTTTGAATAATACTCCCAGGGCCACCAGGATTGCAGGTTAGCAATATTTTGAATACAAAACTTTTATTAATGTGAACATAAATTTGATAACTCCTGGCTCTCAACATACTTTAAAGTTTCATTCATTCAAGCTGTGACCATTACTACTGCAGCTCTGCTTATTGGCTGAAAGGTTCCCATGAAGATGTGAAATGAAGTTATCCTATAGTGAGGTTTACTTTAGTAGTTACATATTTGGGGGGAAAATAAATTTATAAAAGGTATAAGCAAACGTACAGGACCATCGCCTGCAAGGTGCTGAATACTGAAAGCACAGTGCAAGTGGCACCCAACACATGGCAGGCCCGGGCCCAAATAGACTGATGTTTTTGACCTTGTGACTTTGGACTTTAAACCCACTGAAGGTCAGTTCTTCATTTTTCAGGGCATTCGGTGCACACAGATACACTCCAAATAAATAGAGGATCTATCCATGTGATGAACTCTGCAGTTTAATTCCTGGTCACATAGATAGAAAATTATGCCCTTTCAGCTACCCCAGTAGATCATCTCTAGATCCTTTATAAACACACAGAAGTCCTTCTACACTTCCACAAGTGTCCAGTAAACATTCTTATCAGCTTTCAGAATTATCTGCTCTGATAGTTCATTGAAATGCAGTTAACACTTAAGTTCATAAAAAGAGCACCATTTCCAAAGAGTGCCACACAACTGTATTTTTTCTAATGGATAAAATATTCAACATGCAACAAATATAGGAAGTTAGGTCTATGTCACATGCAATTTATCTTTTCCTCTAAGTTACTGGTTGATAGTAGTGCTTTCTCTGAACAGCAAAAGAAACAGAATTCTATCTTGCATTATTGCATATCAAATGACTGAGTATTGTCATTTTTTGTTTTAAAATGTCATTTTTACACATAGCAATTGAATATCTCATTTTCAGATAGCTTACTAAAACAAACAAGAATAAAACACATGTCTTCCTGCTATTTTACTGTCTGTAATAAACTCCAAGGCCTATTGCCAAGAGAAAATTTTATGAGATTTACGTTTGATTATCAAGAGGCATAAACGTTTGACCATGTCTGAAAAACTAGAGTAAGAAATCACTGTATAATCAGATTCATGCTGGATGATATGAAAAAACAAAGTCAAGCTTCCCAGTGCCTTTATTTACAGTTCATCACCACACCTCTCCAACCCAACAGATTGCACTGTTGCGAGGGATATTGAGATCATATATTAGACAGGACCTGATGGCATATGGAATGCATGGAGAACCTCTAGTTAACAAAAATTTTAAAATGAATAAAGAAAAAATGATGGGCAAGTTGGCAGAAAAAGCTGTAAGGCAAGTCATTTTTTTAATTAAAAAATTATGTAGCAGAGACAATGTTAATGAGCCCAAATTCCCACAAGACTACTTTTACTATTTGTCTGATTTTGATGTCCTGACTCACAAAGGCAGAAGTCTCCTTGCTCAGACTTGGTTAAGGGAGTATATTCTTTTCATTACTATAGTAGAACAGTACAATTCAAAACACAAGGGCTTCTATATTAATCTGAGTACTTTAGCCACTCACTGTCACTCCCTCAGTTACCAGACCAGAAACAGAGCTTCTCTCAAAACACATAAGATTTCTCTAGTCACATAAAACCTCAAAAATACCTGGAAGTTCTTCATAAATGTCATCATCTATTGGTGCAGTGCTGACTGGAGGAGAAACTTGTTCAACGTCATCATATTCTTCCTCCTCAGGAATGATATTAGATCCTAAGTCTGTTTAATAGCAGTTTAGAAAATTAGCATTTACGAGAATAGAAGAAGAGCCTAAATGGATGTTTGTGCAGCATACAGCACACTATTTTAAGAGGAATTTTACTGAATCTTAAGAACAAATGCTACTAACAATGGAATTACTTATATGGGTCCTTGTAGAAGAAAAATATATTAACTATTTTGGTTTTCAGGTCTCAGAAAAGATCTTTAAAATACCAGCTGAAGAAAATGAAAGTTGTTTAAGTTATATTGTGCTCCTCTTCTACATACTATTTAAAATGCTTTATGGTCATCAGATTCTCCAAGAGGTATAGGGATAGACTTATCTACAAAGAGTTTTAAGATATATAAAATATTTGTAAAACAGAGTCCTGGAAAAGAAAAAAAAGTAATGCAAGAAGCACAATGTAGCTGAGTAACAGCACATGCTGTCTGAAGCCTGGATTAAAAATAGTTATACTGTATTATGCACATATAATACATCTGTTAGTAGATAAAGCTATTAATAAACATTATTAAAAACAAAGAATATTGTTTCACTGATAGACTTACCTTGCAATACAAATTTGATTTCCTGTAGCCATTCTTCTGCTTCTTTGGGAGTAGCTGCTGTAAACTACAATAAGCATAATATTAATAATAGGTATAACTTTAATATAAATACAACCAATACCACATTTGTAATGGAAGGAAATGTAGCATTCTTGTCACTTCTTCAAGGAACCATTAGTAATTCTCTTCATGTCTTCTGGTACTTTTCTTGCAAGGATGCTTCTTATAATGTACAGTTAATTTTGACAAATTTACGTAATTGAAGCAGAGGATGATGGATTTGAAACTCTGATCAGCAGCTGGCAGCTGTGCAGAAAAAAGCTGCTTCTCTTCATCAATGTCAAAGCCAGAACTGATGAACAAAATTTGCCCTTGACAATTAGAAGACACCCATGAATTTCTTTAGACTGCTGGATACAGTTTTCTTAAAAATGTTCTTGTCAGATTCCAACACACTACCTGACAACTTAATTAACTGGCTTTCAACTGCAATCTCAGATATTTAAAACTTATTAAACTTACATTCCATATTGATGCCTAGCTGATAGATCTTTGAATTGCATAGCTGATATGTGCTTCTACCTTGATGTTCCTTCTAAAGCCCTGAGCAAGACACTATGTATTTAACTCAGATATTTCTTCTTTGATAACTCCATTTTTTTACTATAGAATTCATCCAAAAAATCATGCAGATCAATTATATATAGATATTTTAGATATAATGCTAACGCTGAAATGAACAGTAGATAAAAGTAATAGATTTGCTTGTTCTTGTTCAAAAAGATAGTTTTTTAACTTAATCTGAATTTTTTAAAATTTATTTCCTATTATATGAATGTACAGTGTACGCAAGCCAGCGTTCCTTTTTTTCACTAATGTGTCAGGGAGAGTTGTTTTACTGAAATGTTAATGTCTCCATAACTGGAATCGTAACGGTTTTATCAATTTAATTTCAAGACGACATAAGAAGTCCAACCTGATAAATGCGTTTATCGGGAGCCGAGATTTCAAAACAGCAATCTTTCTTTCCATCCTTCCGAAGGGTATTATTCATTCTGGCAGTGTATCCATCTATAGCAAATTCACCTTTCTGTTGTTTGTCTGTTGGAGATAAAAACAAAGTTAGAACTTCATTTACAACAGTGAATGTAAGCGGCCCAGCAGGTTATCATTTATTCAGATTTTGTTTTGTGTTTCATGAATATTACAATGAACAGGGAGATTTTTAGCAAAATAATTAGGTGATCCTTTTGGAGATAAAGCTTTATTTTAAAAGAAGGTATAAACTAAAGTACACTTTTTATGTAGGATGCCTAAGGAATCCCACAGGGAGATGTTTGCAGATGGTGGTCCTGTTTAGTAAGAAGTGCATGCTATGACATTTGTATCTAGGGAAAGCCAAGAACTGGAACTTGGAACTCGCAAGGCAAGTCTACCATAAATCAGTCTCTCTTTCAGTTTCAATGGGAAAACCTTTCTACCTTATAACTTGCTGAGTTCCTTGCTAAACTTACCACCTTCTTCCCACAAAACAGTACACTTCAAATTCACTTTTAAGCAACTGTAAAAGCCTCTCTTCCTACCAAATCCTCTTTGTGCAAACTCTTGAATCAATTTAGAAGCTCATTTAATATCTGCAGTGTGTTCCAAGAGAATTCTCCACCTAACACTACAATTGTTGAACTGTGATTAAATTCTATCCTCTTCTTGGCTAGTAATTCAACATTTTGGGCCATGTGTTTATATCACAGACAATTCCAGATCACAATTTTATGGATTCTCAAGATTCTTGTTTATAAGGGGCTGACTTACAAACAGCTATTCTGAAGGTGAGACATGGCTTTAAAAAGGCAGGGTTTAAACACAAAAAATGTTTGGTTCAAGATACCTCTGTTTCTTTTAGAGACCATATACTCTTCAAGGTAGGGCCTGCACCATCTTTATATGTGGAAAGTGTCCAGTACAAACAAAATATGAATAAGTAACAACAATAATGTTGAGATCCATAATCTCCATATGCCATATTGCTACACTCAAGGTAAAGATGGCTGAAGTCTGCACTGTAAATCTTCATCAGCAATACTTCACCAACTCCTACTATGTTATTGTGCACATGAGAGCTAAACAACAAAAGTAGCACTAAGGCCTTTTCTACACTAGAAAAATACTCATTGCTGATGAGTATTAGCAATGAGTGCATTTAAACCAATGCTGAACATAGCTTAGCTGCAAGTGTGGCCAAGGACAAATAATTTTCAGCACCTCTTCAGAAACATCAGTATATATACATTGCTGACACCTGTTGTCAGCAAGGGATACGTTTCCTGGTAAGTGTAGGAATGGCTTAAGAGACTATGGCCTTCCACAGAGTTGTTGCATACCTAGAAACCTTGTAGAAAAGTTCATCTATTCTTCACTTCTCCGACAGTGAAATTCATTTCACCTGCACAAAGCCCAAGCAACTGGATTTTACTTAGAGGAAATGGTACCATGCTCTGTGCACTGGACTTTGGAGGGTGAGGTGCAAAGGGAGTTGCGTGATGGTGAAGGGCTATCCCCTTTGCCATCCTGGGGACAAAGCAGAGGGATGCAGCACTGCCTTGTTACATAAATACAAATCCTGTGGTTCCTTTCTTGACTTGCCCAGATACCCATATATGCAGAGTCAGTTTGGTGACGATGCCAGGGCATGCCAGTGGTGCATTGTCAGTCACCATACAACTACTCTGCTGGCAGCCCCACATGCACACAATCCCAAATCTATTTGTGCTGCCCCACTGCAACAGAGTGAGTTTTCCTCCAGGCCAAGTAAACACTGAATAACAAATTTGCACAAATGAATTAAGAGCATAAAATTGAGTTCTCTGCCTCCTTTTCCTATTCACTTCCTCCAATAACTTTTACTATGTCTACATTAACTACTCTTATATAATATTAATATTTTATGTCTGTTCACTCCTCCATCCTCATCACATGTGCAAAAGTCATGGAATTATATATTATCATACTGAGGCCAACACTAGAAATAATAACTTGCAACAGGCTAACCAAGTCCTTTTTCAATGAAATTCATTTCAGTCTAGCAATTTTATTGTTCATTCACTTATGACCTCAGGGAGCAGATGAAGTAGACTGTATTAATTTCTCACTCTCCGTGCTGGAAGTTTATCAAAACCCACAAAGACAGTAGCACGCAGATGGAATAAACAAATACCAGGTTCAAAAGGTAAAACTATTTTGTCAAGATAAAAATGAGGCAAGTTATTCAAATTTAGTATCTTGGAATATTTGTGAGAAATTCTCTCTCGTACTGATGACCACTTTATATGGTAATACAGTTTTTCAGAGTTATTCTAGAATGATCTCTATACCTGTACAAGTTCCTTCAAAAAAACAATACAATTAGACTACAAAGAATGCAATACAGTCTGCAATATATGCGAGCACAGCATATGCTGTTCATATTGTCTTGGATTGTTTTATTGTTTATATTATCATTGGTTTATCTCTCAAAACACACAACTCCAGTGCTAATGATAATTACTTGTGTGCACCAGCAAGAAAATATATTCCCTTACTATTAAATTCTTCCAATCAACTTTACAAAATAGGCTACCTACAATATTGCAGTTTTCCCTTCCTGGTCACATGTGCAATAAAGGACTCCCAACTAAGGCCCTGATCCTGTAAAGACTTTCGCACACACTTAACTCTACACACTGTGAGCAGTCCCACTCAAGACAATATGACTGCTCCCCGGCCCCCATTCAAAGCCCAGTAAAGTCAATGGAAAGACGCTCATTGACTTCAACGGGCTTTGGGTCACTCCCACAGTGTGTACATTAAATATGTGCATGAGTCTTTGCAGGATCAGGCCCTCACTGAGCAAATTCTTTTTTTGTGTGTTTTTACAGCGGTGTTCATGCAGTTATCAGTTTACAACAGAAATATATTTCTGGATACCTTGAGCTCTCCTGTGGTGAAAAGTTAAACGACTGTTACCATTTTAACTAAACTAGCTCAGATGTAAAGATTTTTACTTGAATTTGGAAGTTAGTTTCCTACTTTTTTTTAGTGTTGGCATATTTTAGGCATGCATGGATTCTTCTGCCTCCTGGGAGTAATTCTGCATTTTTCAACTAAATTCCACAAGAACTAGGAGGATTTCGTTTTCTGATTCCTGCATCTCCAACTCAAACTAGAGATTTTGCAAGGTCAAAGTGTAAAAGTGATGGAGTGGCCAGGGGAAAAGAACTATGAGCAGAATACAATTTTCAGTGAAGGGGTAGAATTCTCATGGCCTCTCATTCTCCTGACAATAGACTTGCAATCTGATAACAGGAAACCTTTGGGTTGTTACAGTATGCCACATCACTGCAACAGTGTAATATTGATAATGCTACCACAGAGGGACATGAACAGCATTAAGCCAACGCTGTTCTAGTATCATCCTGCTAACATGATTCTCTGAAAGCCCATTTCAGAATGCAGCTTTATATTGCTCTTACCTCCTTTCTCAGGTGCATGTCAAAAGAAAGATAAAACTCTGGGCCCCGGGTGGAGAATTTTTGCTCCACAGAGGTACACTAGTATAAAGCAATGAAAATCAGGCCCCATGTGTTAATTTTGTATAGCAGCTTTGACATAAACTATATCAAAAATATTTTACAAAGATCAATAGTAAAGTATGAGATAAACTTCTTACTTGGGAAATACAGGCAGGAAAACAGATGTTTTTGACTGAGATTTGAGAGTCTGACAAGTGGAGAAAAGCATTCTAGGCTCTCACACCAAAAGTGGTGAATTATTGTGATGGGATGGAGATGATACAAGTGCTAGGTGGAATCCTGAGGGAAGCCGAGAAAGACAAGGTTTTGAGGTAGTATTGGGCAACTGCGTCCATGAAGAATTTTGAAATAAAGGCGGGTGCACCTTGAACTAGATCTTGAAATGATTGGGCTGCCAGTTTGAAGATGAAGGAGAGGTGGCCATACTTCTTAGCACATGTGAAAAGGAAGGCTGCAGCATTCCACAAATCCTGAAGTGTGGAGAGAGCTAGGACTGTGGAGAAGGAAGTTGATATAGCAAGGCAGGAGGAGACAAAGACAGAGTGGGATTTCAGATAATGATAAAGTATGTACAGTATTTTTATTTGCGAGGTTGTAATGGCTATGAATAACAGATGCATGCAGTATTTACTTGTATCTAGGTAAGCATTTTATTTACCCCAGAGACTGGAGCAGTTCTAAGCTATTATGATGATACTTCTATGATCTGTTAGGTCAATGGGTATTTTGGCAAGTTCACTAATATTTAAAATGTCAGCTATGTCTGACAGTCATAAAATGCATTTTGATCTGGTAAACAGTATTAACTGTTTCTATAATATAGGGCTTGTCTACACAGTGGAGTAATGTGCACTAGGGGAGTGCAATTTCTAAAGTGAACTAGCGTGTTGTGTGTTAATTTGTCCATGTACATCCTGCTCATGTGCACAAAATATTCCCTAGTGTGCTTTAACCCAGTGCACCAGAAGGTCCTACACAGACCATATTAGTGCTTTTAAAAATCACATCCCTGTACCGCATCATAGTGTAGACAAGCCCTAGAGTGACCAGATGTCCCGATTTTATAGGGACAGTCCCGATAGTCAAGGCTTTGTCTTATATAGGTACCTATTATCCCTCACCCCTTGTCCTGATTGTGCCTTGCTATCTGGTCACCCTAACAAGCCCATACTCTTAGAATACATTTAGCTCTTCTTTAGTTTTCAGATTAAGGTTTTCCCAGATCTTTGAGACTCTTTCCAATGTTCTACATTGTTTTATATTAAAGTAGGTCTCATATATACAGTAAACATGCTTGCTAAATATTGAAGTGCTAGAACCTCCCAAATGGTTTAAAACGTCAAATTTTGGAACAGTCCTTTCGAGAATGCATTTCTTTTACAAGCTCAAAAAAGTATGCAGCCATTTTTTTTAAATTACAAAAGGTGCCAAAGCAAGAGCAAAAATGTTACTGCCTCATTACAAATGTCTTTTAAAAAATGCAACATTCCCTGCCCCTAAAAAAAACAAAACAACAACCCCAAACCGAATTAACAGTATCATGAAAATGCTGATAGAAAACGTAGTTATCAAATCATGCCTGTGGCACTTAAAAAATATATCTGGTGTGTGTATATAGTACACTGACTAAATAATCATTTGAGGAAAACTGGAACTACGGTACTTTTATGGCCAGATTTTCAAGAGAGCTCATTGAGAAAAACAGGAACTGCTGAGGACTTTCAAAAATCTGGGCCAGATTAACCAAGCTAGATTTACATTGCCTTAAATTTCATCTTTAAGAAAACTGAGTGAAATTCCAGTGAACGCAAATGTTTAAGATATTCTGTTTAGGATTCCAGTTTACATTGTATAGGTTGAAGTGAAGAGTAGGAAGTTATTGGGCCAGATGCTTGGCCTACGATGGGCCCTTTAAAGGCAGCATGATGACCTTGATGACCCGACTGCTGGAATAGCTCCTCGGGCCAAAGAAATTGGGCACAAACTTAGAACAAGTTTACGACTGCTCTAAGTTGCACTGGGTGCTGATAAGGGAAGAGGAATTGTCACATAAAGCCACCTTCTCTTACCTCTGCTGCTGCAAAGAACATAGCTCAGCTGGACCAGAGAATCCAAGCCACTGTTTTACATTCTGCTTGATTAATATTTTCCTCCCTTTAATGTTTCTTTGGACTTCAAAAGTTTAATTATAACTATTTAAGTATATTTTAGTAGGGTCTAAAGGTCCCAGTCAGGGTCCTATTGTACTAGGTGCTATACAAATGCGTAAATCTATGTACTAGGTGCTATACAAATGTGGACATCTGGAGCTAAATTGTGTGCTTGGTTGTGCATGCAACCCCCCACCTCCATTAAAATCAACAGGAACTGCAAACATGTAGCTAAAGGCAAAACTATATGCCATGAGCTTTTAAGAAAGAAGAAATCTTTGACCAAGTTGTACGTGAGCATGTATTCTCATGCGTATACTTGGCATATCAATCTCAAACTGATGTGCATCCAGCTGATAAGTAGGGAGAATGTGGGCTTGTTGACTGGTCGTTACACAATTGTGGTGTCTCTTCCTGGCCTGTCTGCTTTTGCTTGCAATGGACTATTTAGACAGTGTTATCTGTGACCTAAATATAAAACTATAGCTAGAGGAAATCCTCCAAACACCAGAGTTGGTGCTTATTGTTTTGAACAAAAGACATGAATATACAACAGTGGTTAAGAACATCTTGAAGACAAGGCTGGTGGATCTTTAGAGCTAACTTGACACACTTAGTATTCAGAGGAATTTAAAATTAATGGATTAAAAATATATTTGATCTACACAGTCATACATGATCTAGCCTTTATGGGTAGTCACAATGAAGGAAGGAGAAATAGACGTATCTTAGGTAGGTGATTTAGACTGCATTCAGTTGTATTCCTTTATTTTATATGGTTTGTTTCCTGCCATAGCTAAGGCTGGTAACATAACTGCAAACTTGACCGACCTCGTGACTAACATTGGTAAGAAGCCTATATTTTAGTCTGTGTTGAGAAACAAATGCAATAACAGTAGCAGACTGGAGGGTCTGCAAGGAAATTAAAAACCTCACACAATAGTCTTAGAGACTGCAAAAACTGTATTGACAAACAATTTTGCTGTTACTAATACATTAAATTATATATTCAGCTCACAAAAGGAAGCTAGGGAGAACTGATACAAAAAACCCCAAGATCATTTTCTAGGGGAAGAAGAAATAGTAAAAGAAACAAGCCAGGATCACCTCAGGACATTCAAAAATGTTTTAAGAATGATCAAACTTCAGAAACAAAGAGTCTCTATTTCAAAGGAAGCAGCAAAAGAAATAAGGGAACATTTAACAGATACCTTTAAAATCTCTGGAAACAGGGAAAGCATCATAGTCAGAATAGGAAGAGGAAATTGTAGCAAGCAGAAAATTGCATACGTAAATCCTGTGGGCATTGAGATAAGACAAGACCCCTAAGTCTGTATTTTTTAAAAAAAAGAAGAGATGAGATTAGGTGGATCAGCACAGTGGATGAATGCAACACTTGGAATAAGACCAATGCTACCAGGCTATTCAAACAGTATCACAGAATCTCTATGGGTAAATCCATTCTTGAATAACAGGAATATAACAGTAAGGATATACTCCTGACCAGCGACGCTGACTTCCGTCAGCGTCGGTGGGTGCTGACGCCGGGCCCCGCCCCCCGACGCCGGTGACGTCACGGGGCCCCACCCCCGACACCACCGCAATGTCGCCGGCGTCGGGGGCGGGGCCCCGGAACATCGCCCGGTGCTCCGGAAAGTTGGGCGCGAGCTCCGGGGATGGCGGGGAGTTGCCGGTGGGTGCAGAGCACCCACCAATTTTTTTCCGTGGGTGCTCCAGTCCCGGAGCACCCACGAAGTCGGCGCCTATGCTCCTGACCACCTGACCAGGATAGTGATAGTGATTGTAAAATGTTCAGGAAGAAAAGAGAGGCTACAAAAACAGAAAACCCAGTAATAATGGGGATCTCAACTATTCCCATGTTGCCTGGGAACATGTCACTTCAGGACAGGATGCAGAGATAAAATTTCTAGACCCCATTAATGACTGCTTCTTGGGGAGAGCCAATTCTTGATTTAGTCCTAAGTGGAGCACAGAATCTGGTCCAAAAGGTGAATATAGCTGAACCATTCCATAATAGCAACCATAATGGAATTAAATTTAACATCTTCGTAAAGGGAAAATGCCAAAGAAACCCCCCACAGTAGTATTTAACTTCAAAAAGGGGAACTACACAAAAACGAGGAGGATAGTTAAATGGAAATTAAAAGCAACAGTCACCAGAGTGAAATACCTGCAATACAGCATGGAAACTTTTTAAAAATACCATAATAGAGACTGAAACTATATAATATACCCCCAAATTAAAAAACAAAAACCAGTACGAGAACTAAAAAAATGTCACCAGGGCTAAATGGAGTAAAAGAAGCGGTTAGAGACAAAAATGACACACTTTAGAAACTGGAAGTCAAATTCTACTCAGGAAAATAGAAAGGAACATAAACTCTGGCAAATCAACTGTAAAAGTTTAATTAGGCAGGCCCCCCCAAAAATTGAAGAGCAACTAGAAAAAGACAACAAACTAACTGCTAAAATAGGGGGGAAAGAAATACTATATGAGAAGCAGGAAGCCTACCAAACAATCAGTGAGGCAACTGGATGGAGGTGCTAAAGGAGCACTCAAGAAAGACAAGGCCATTGTGGAGAAGGCAAATCAATTTTTTGCATTGGTCTTCACTGCAGAGGATGCACAGGAGATTCCCACACCTAAGCCATTCTTTTTAGGTGACAAATCTGAAGAACTGTCCCAGATTGAGGTGTCAAATATAGGCAGTTTTGGAACAAATTGATAAATTAAACTGTAATAAGTCACCAGGACAAGATGGTATTCATCCAAGAGTTCTGAAGGAACTCAAATATGAAACTGCAGAAATACTAACTGTGATATGTAACCTATTGCTTAAATCAGCCTCTGTACCAGATGATTGGCAGATAGCTAATGTATGCTGATTTTTTAAATAGACTTCAGAGGTGATCCTGGCAATTACAGGCCAATAAGCCTAACTTCAGTACCCGGCAACCTGGTTGGAACTATAGAAAACCCCCCAGAATTATCACACGTCTTGGGGAAGAGTCAACACGACTTTTGTAAAGGGAAATCGCATCTCACCTATCTCTTAGAATTCTTTCAGGGTGTCAACAAACATGCGGACAAGGGTGACGCACTTGATACAATGTACTTTGACTTTTAAAAAGCCTTGACAAGGTCCCTTACCAAAGGGTCTTAAGAAAAGTAAGGAATCCTAGGATAAGGGGGAAGGTCCTCCCATGGATCAGTAACTGATTAAAAGACAGGAAACAAAGAGTAGGAATAAATGGTCAGTTTTCACAGCAGAGAGAGGTAAATAGCGTGGACCTCAAGGACCTGTATTGGTACTAGTGCTGTTCAACATATTCATAAAGGAGGTAAACAGTGAGGTGGCAAAGTTTGCAGATGATGCAACATTACTCAAGATAGTTAAGTCCAAAGCTGACTGTGAGGAGTTACAAAGGGATCTCACTAAACCGGGTGACTGGACAACAACATGGCAGATGAAATTTAATGTAGATAAATTCAAAACAATGCACATTGGAAAACATAATCCCAACTTTACATACAAAATGAGGGGGTATAAATTAGCTGTTACCACTCAAGGAAGATCTTAGAATCATCGTGAGTAGTTCTCTGAAAACATCTGCTCAATGTGCAGCATACATCAAAAAACTAACAATCGTAGGAACCATTAGGAACGGAATAGATAATAAGAAAGAAAAGATCATGATGCCACTATATAATCCATGGTACGCTCACACCTTGATGCAGTCCTGGTTGCCCATCTCAGTAAAGATAGATCAGAATTGGAAAAAGTACAGAGATGGGCAACAAAAATGATGAGGGGTATGGAACAGCTTCCATATGAGGAGAGATTAAAAAAAACTTGGAAAAAAGATGATTGAGGTCTATAAAATCATGAATGGTATAGACAAAGTGAATAAGGAAGTATTATTTACCCCTTCAAACAGCACAAGAACTAGGGGTCACCTAATGAAATTAATAGGCAGCAGGTTTAAAACAAAAGAAAGAAAGTACTGCTTCACATAAACACACAGTCAACCCATGGAACTCATTGCCAGGAGATGTTGTGAAGGCCAAATGTGTAACTGAATTAAAAAAAAAGAGTTAAAGTCCATGGAAGATAGGCCCATCAATGGCTATTAGCCAAGATGATCAGTGATGCAACCCCATGCTCTAGGTGTTCCTAACCCTGTGACTGCTAAAAGCTGGGCCTGGACAGCAGGGGATGGATCACTAGATAAATTGCCCTGTTCTGTTCATTCCCTCTGAGGCATCTGGCACTAGCCACTGTCGGAAGACAGGACACTGGTCTAGATGGACCACTGGTCTGACTCAGTACGGCTGTTCTTGTGTTCTTATTTGTACCATGTCAAATAAGAATGAGGAAGGAGGCACAAAAACTTAAGCTAAGACAACACTGGGCACTCAAAGGAATTTAAGTGGAACTTTTATACAGCAGGTTGTTAATATCTGGAAAGAAATTTAAGATATAGCTATGCTCTGAACAACTGTGATCGTGGAATTCTATATTTATTGTTGTAAACATCCATATCAGTTTTGTTCAGCAGACAAGTAAAAAGATGTTTACTAAACTGCCAACCTTACAAATTCAAAATTGGGTCTTAAATTCAAGCTAAATTCTTTCCTTTTTATGTATCTTCACAGAAGAAAGCAGTTTGACTTTAAGACCCCAGTTTGAGTGTGCAGGGTTGGCTTTTAGATAAGACACTGTGTTACTTGTGTACTCAACAAGGTTGAGATGGAATATTTGAGACAGAAACATGGAACCCCAAAATGCAGTTTTTAGAGAATCATTTTTCAAAGTAGAACCACACTTTAGAGACAACTTTTAAAAAAAAATAAATTGGACAACCATTTGGACTAAAAAGAATTGTGATCTAATGAACTGAGAATGGGTGTAGGAGCCAGACAACTATGGGATCTAATCCTGGCTTTGTTACTGACTCACAGTGTAGCCTCACAAGTAATTTAACCTTTCTGCTTCAGTTTTCCCATCTGAGAAAAAATGAACACACCACTTAGAGGTGTTGATAGGGTTAATATTTGTACAATGGTATCAATACGCAAAGCACTGTGAAAAAGCTAACTATTCTGGTAAAAGATTAATTTGCTATCTCAAGATAGACTTAGCTTCTCGGCCTCCTTCTCTCCTAAAGTTTTCTTATTTTTCCACATATTAAAAGAAAGAGAATGATAAACTATTAAAATGTAGTTACTCATACCTTTATCGCTTCCATAATAATAGAAGACTGTTCTACTGAGAGCACACCAACGCTTCTGCCATTCAAAGCCAAGAAAACTGTGGTCTGCAATTAATATACAATTCATGTTAGATTGCTTTTACTACATATATTTAACACAAATATATATACAATGTGTATTTTCTTCAAAAGGGGAGAAAAGGAAAAGAGGGAGCTGCATGCAGTCCAGAGGGAAAACTTGGAGTAAAAAGAAGACGAGAACAAAAAAGAACTTGAAGATGGTAAACAGTACAGACAGGATAGTCTTGCGTGGTATTAAATATACAGAAACTATGAACAACTTTATAAATACCTTATACAGTTGTAACGCAGCATTAAACAGGTGTTAAGGTGAAAACACAAGGATTCATTCAATCAAGGTAAATATTGACTGAACCAAAGCTAAGCTCAATATTTGCTTTCTTGAAGAACAATAAATTTTGATGCTCCCCAAAACATGAAGTCAACATACGCATTGTTACATACATTCTTCAAAAATACCCACAAGTCTCTGAATTATGTGTCACACTATAAACTCATTGACCCATCACAGGGCTCCTCAGTTGACAACGAACCATGATTATTTTCTTGTACATCACAATAAAAACTATTTGAAGTTTCCTCTTTTAGCTAATGGTGTTGTGACAGATGTGTTAATTTCCTGCCATATCCTTGGGAGTCCTTATTGAATTAATTATGAATATATTTGGGATCCATTGTATTCAATGAATGGTTTATGTGTTATCATGGGCTGGGATTATATGTAACCTTTGAAGGGGGAAGATGTGACAGATGTGAGACCTGGGGACTCAAAGGACTATGTTGAACAATGTGCCAGACAAGAATGGACTTTTGGAACAAAAAGTATTAAGTGGTTTTCCTGGGTAATATCCAGGGGGAGGTGAATGCAAATTCCTCACCTCTGGTTATGCAAAAGCCCAACTTTTTTAAGTTATGCCTTGAAGAGTGGGCCTTTGTCTGCTGATTACTTTTATATGAAGTCACGATCAATGGTCCAAGCTGTATAAAGGAGAGGCTGAATTCATGCTTTGTGGTTGTTCTAGTTCTGAATCTGAGACAGTTATGTACTTGTAACCATGGGAAAACCTCTTTGTTGGTTTTGAAGACTGACATCTACCAGTCTCAGGTTGGAGTTGAGGTGACTTCTGGTAAGCTTTTTAGCAGGCGTTTAGGTTCTTCTATTGTTTGTTAGTGTTCTCTGTGATGCTTTTACCTTAAGAATAAATGTGTTTGCATAGAAAGGGCTGTGTAGTAACATTAACATTAATATGAACATTTTTCATAAAGCCAGCTTACTTTACCTTTTCTGCGTTTTTCAAGGTATCCAGCCTTTAGAACAAATTGAAGGTCTTGAGCAGCAACAGGAGGAAACTGGTTCCCTGAAATAAAAAAAAGTATTATAAACCACTGTTTTTCAAGCTAAGCACTACTCTATCCATATTAATAAGAGTTGGCTGATTTTACACTGGCAGTGCCAAGGAACTACTGGAAGAATAGAATTCTATTAACTACTATTCCAGATAATTTTTGGCTAAACAGTCACAAGTATAATGACAAAGCAGTTGGCTGCATTGCTATGCCAATGCAGTGACAGGAAAATTATAGCTGTGAACCAGCCCCTCAAGTCTCCAAGGGGGAAAAAAAATCTGTATCTGCTTTCCAGACAAAATGAAAATTCAACACATTACATTAATTTGGATGTTAGTTTGCATCTTAAAATACACAGTTTAAAGTGAGCTGTTTAGTAAAATCAGAGTGTTTTCAAATGCTTGCATAGAAGCAAAGGTCCTTAAATACCTTAGATACAATTATTAACTGTAATTAAATGCAGAATTTAATTTTTAGCCATCATCATCTTCAAAAGCCTAACAAAAATCTACTGCAACAGTCTACAAAGCGTGCACCCACATGCCATGCTGTTTAGAAACAAAGGAACCAGATGAAGGGATGATAAAAAGCAATGTCTTGTTATTGACAGACAATGTATAATTCGTGCTACATTAGGAAAGCACTGTTAAAACAAATAGACGGTACTTGGGGATATTGGACAGACAAGACAAACACACTGCTCACAAATTGCCCAGGCTGCTTCTCTTTTAGGAGTACAGTATTGTTATTTTCTGTAAAATGACCAATGTGTTCAGTTATATTTGTATTCTCTCCCCCTCCCCCGATTGCTAGCTCACAGCTAGAAGTGTGAGATTCTAATATTCTAGATTAAACTGGAAACCTAGACACAAAGAACTTATTTAACAAATTAGTTTCAAAACTTCACAAATGGGGAATCAACTTTTTAAATTCTAAAATACTAAGTATAAAGAGCAGAAATACAGCTTTAGACGTGCCTGACCATTCATGTATACAAATGTCCAGTTTTTCCACAAGTACAACAGCTATTCCTGTGGGGGGAGGGTTAATACATTTGAGCATCAAAATGTAGTTTTCCCGTTACTTATTATCATTAAATATTCATATTAAAGTCACTGTAGGTAGGTGGCAAATTTTAATCAACATTTTATACATAACCTTGTTAGTAATGCAGTGAAAACCACATTAAGGATCACCATCAGAAGACTGCTTTGTTAAGAAACCACTGTGAAATATTCCATCTGGAAACTAATTTGTCTCTCCTTGAGCTAAACACTATCTCTGCTAGGTAACCAGTGCCTTCTGGGCCCTTGAGTGGTCACTTAAACCAGGATTCTACCTATTCCGATTCTTCTTTGGATACTGGTTTTGTTAACAAAAGATATTTGTGATAGGGCAAGAAAAATGTTAGCGAGAACAAGAACAAACACATTACTGAAGACTACAAAAGAAATGTACCAAAGAGGGGAATATACTCCCCTGAGAAATCCAAAACTTTTCAAACAGTAAAAACAAAATATATGGTTAAGTTACAACCAATGTAACGAAGTGTATTAAAATTCCAGTTATAAAACTGTGCTTTGACATTCAGTATTATACTATTACTTTTTTATTTCTAAATATTTCACATTAAGATTATTACATCACACCAGGTTTTAGGGGGTCCCAAGCAGGACCAGCATTAGACTCACTGGGGCCCAGGACAGAAAGTCAAAGCCCTGGGCTCTGAACCCTGCCCTGAGCCCCGCCATCCGGGGCTGAAGCCAAAGCCTCAGCAACTTAGCTTTGCAGGGCACCTTGTGGCATGGGGTGGGTCGTGGAGTTTTTATAGCATGTTGGGGGGCTTCAGAGAAAAAAAGGTTGAGAACCCCTGCCTTACACCATTATTATTTCCACTCCTGTGGAATTTATCACTAACGTATTAAAAACAAAAGAGTTATGTACCACATGCATGAAAGTATGTGACCACAAGAACTGCGACTGAGAATTTAACTCAGGACACTCACTAATTCATCAGTTAAGAAGCTGATCTAGTTATTAGATCAAAATAATAACTGGTTATTACTTGCTGAAGATAACAAATGGTTTCTGGCTAAAGATCTACAGCTATTGGGCTGATGTACCTTAACTCAGTCACAGCTGTACTGAAAAATTATCCATTTCACGGATGGGGGAGGAGGCTTCAGAAACAGCCTGGGTGTGCTGCTTTAAATTGGTCATTGGGAGGCATCAGCGTGCAACACTTCCAGCTTTACCTCCTCCACAAAGGCTTGTTAGACACTAGACCAAACATTGCAACAACAAAGGTGGGGGAAGGGAAAAACCTAATCTGTCAAACACATTAACCATTGTTGCTTCATTTTTAAGCACAAGAGCTTTAAAACATTATCTGGATTCCAATTTTATGCAAGGTTTTAGTTTAGGTTTGTTTTGTTTTTCTTTTCTTTTTTGAGGGGAGAGGAAGGGAAATTTGCAGGGGGTTATAATATAGCCTCTATAAGAAGTATCAGATCAATAGCCATGGACAATGAAGACCTTTATCTAGAGACCAAGAAAAGCACCCACAGAAATTTCTCCACACTGTCCTGACCATAGCTAGAACCTGATCTGGGCTGCCTGCCTTCAGTGGAATAGAGGAGTTTAGGTTCCAGAGCAATTCCATCTTTATCTCTGCTGAGATTGCCAAGTTAGTGCCAACTGTATGGTAGTAGTTTCAGAGATGCAGAGATCAGCCTGCAGAGAACTAACGTGAAAAAGTTATTTCACATAGGGCACTGAAAAGACTACTGGGTGGAAAGCTATAAGTAACAGCGGAGGCAGGTACTCAATACCATGCTTCTTCTGGGTTATGGTGTGAGGAGAAGTCTCTCCTCTCCTCTTCCCTTATGCCCATTAAGCAGTGCAGAACTGAGCACCCACCCTGGTTCAGCTGCTCACTGCATTATGAACAACAGATCTACCAAACAAGAAGCTGGTCAGTTTGACTAGTGCTCAAAATCTATGGAAGTGGAAACTGACCAGATACTTGTCAATTTCATGCTGCAGCTGGGGAAGTCTTAGAACAGAAGCAGGGTGGCAATGGTGGGAGAGAAAAAGACAACACAGAGCAGAGATTTGACAAAGTTTCCTTTTTCTTTCCTCTCTACAACTGGAAAGGGTATTAAGAACCAAGAGAGCAAAGGAGAAAGAATAAGGAGCATCCCCGCTCAGGTCTCACTAGCTGTAGGTGTGTATATGTGGTGAGGAGAGGGAAAGCATAAAAACTTAAGCTTCCTTCACATCAAAATGAGAAGCAAGAGACTGAAACCTTGTCCCCCGGCAACTGGCTGGACCCTGCTGAGGAGATTCCCAATCTTTCTATTCTGCTCCCATTCCTGCCCCATCTCCCCAGTTGTTACTGCCTTCTTGTGTGTTTTTATTTATTTAAATAAATAAATGAGAGGAAGGGGTTCCAGAGGTTTAAAATTTTTAGATGTGGTATTTTCAAACTATAAGTTTCAAAGTATATTAAATATGTACAGCCGCTATTTTTCATCAGAATACTGTTTCCCTGTTTATTTTAAATAGATCAGGTTTGCCACAAATACTTAAATACTGCTAATGGAAGCCCACTGATGTAACATTTTATTTTTATTAGTCACAGCTAGAGGCCCCACCTGGAATCAGGGCCCCATTCTGCTAGGTCCTGTAACTTACACGAATTATGACAGTCCCTTCTCTAAAGAGACCAAATTCTGTCTCAAGACCGACAGAGGTAGTGAGAAAGGAAGTATTGACATTTTACAGATAGGGAACTGAGACACAGAAAGATTAAGTGACCTGTCCAACGTCATGCAGGAAGTCTCTAGCAGTCATGAACTAAATCCAGAACTCCCAAGTCCCATAATTTCATCAGTGACCTAATATTTTTTCTCAAGACCATCCTTACTCTCCTTTGAGATTAAAACATCCTGATATGGCCCAACTTTTGAGGGAAGGTTAACTCAGAACCCCCTCATAGCTTAATATGAGGGACCCCCCTCATACCTTAATATGAGGGAAGACCAATTGCTTCATGTTAAATGTTTTTTCTTCTCCTCACTCACCCACCTGCAGACAGAGAGGAATCTCCCAGTGCAGTTCTCCTCGTCTGATCCTGTTGGGGAGTGCTTCAGGCTTGACATTCTCTTTCATGGCTTCCCTAGGAATATTTTCTTTTGAGGAAGCCCTGCAGGTGGCAACTGTTTAGGCCTGAAGTGCTCCTGATTAGAGAATCCACATGCATAATCCCAGAGTGATGGTTACAAAGGTCATCAAAATATCAGAAGAGGATGCTTACAAGGCGTCTCAAACCTCACTAATTTGTCTATTTTTAATTTTGCTCTATATTCTTCATATTTTGTATAAAATGGACCAGATTCTCTCCCTTGTTGTTGGCCCCTTTGTGCCAACTAAGCAGATCTTATATGGCCTTAGTAGATAGGCAGAAAATCAGGGCTGGATTAACCTTTTGTGGGCCTGGCACCAAACATATTTGTGGGCCCCCATGGGGCAATGGAGCATGGCATGAGGTCAGTCGGTCTCCGGAGTGAGGGGCCAACCAGGGGCATAGCATGGCAAGGGTAGCCCCACTCTGCCCAGCCCAGTGTGAGGGCGCTAATTACAAACCAGCAGTTGCCAGATGCACAATGGCCTGCCGGGCCCTGTGCTACCAGCATGCCCCTTCCCCTCAGGGGCAGGCCTATGCCATGCCACACAGTCCCATCCCCCCTGCCCAATACTGGAACACCCCCCAGACCACCTATGGCCAGAGCCCTAACCTCAGACCCTGCCACAAATGCACAGCGCCCTGCACAACACCACTCCTGCCCAGCACCTCCCTGCCCACAGCCCCACAACTGCCCAGCACCCCACACAGAACCCCCACTCCCTAGTGCCCCAACACATATAGATCTTCTCCACCGCCTCATAGCCCAGAACCCCAGAGACCCACTTCCCCACACCCTGCCTCCCGGCCACACTCACTGGCCCTGCTGGGAGGCGACTGTGTATTCCAGGCTGAGCTGGCAGCGCAGCCAGGGCTGGTCCCGGGGCAGGGAATTGCTCCAGCCCCTCGGGAGTGGCACAATCGCCCTGTCTGGGCTCCCTCAGGACCCACTTGCCTGGAGGGGCGCAGCCAACACTGTCACTCTCCCCGTAACTGGCTGAGACTGGCCAGGCTTCTGAACCAGTCCCAGGCAGCTCAGCTTCGGGGAGACAGGTGGTGGAAAGCAGAGACTGCTTGGAGCTGGAGGTGGCCAGGAGACAGAGAGAAGCTGGCAGGTGGGTCCAGGGGGCAGAAAGGAGCCCTCGGCCAGCTGGCGGGCCAAGAGGAGCAAGTGGTGTGCAGGGGGGAGGGGGGTGAGTGGAACCAGCAAGCTGGCAGGGTCTCAGGGCACAGCACAGAACTGCACCAGTGAGGGGAAGGTGGAACACTCACTGGAATGCAAACACTCACTTCCCTGCCCCATTATAGGGCACTTCTAAGAGTATAGCTTCACAAAGCAAATTCGCAGTGAACCTATGGCCTTGTACTGGCCCTACGCTGCTGCTCCTTATGCCAGGGCCAGAGCTATTGAAGTTTGACAATCAGGGAGCCAGCTCCTTGAATACCCTCTGCCCATACTGTGCCCAACAGAGCTCAGTGCAAGAGTGAATCTGGCCCAATACTTTTAAATAGTAAACACTTCACAAAGTGCCTTAACTTATGATTCAGGATATGATTCTGTCACAGAGGTCACAGATTCCATGACTTTAGGGGACCTCCGTGACTTCTGCAGTGGCAGGGCTGGAGCAGCTGTCAGCTCTGGGAATGCCAGAGCAGTGGCCCGCAACACCTCCTCCCTGCAGTACTCCCACTGTTAGTCCCGTCCCCCGTCCCCCCCCCCCCCCTCCACCCCGCACACACACACACAGTATTTTTAGTAAAAGTTAGGGACAAGTCACTGGCTTTCGTGAATTTTTGTTTATTGCCTGCGACCTGTCCCTGACTTTTACTAAAAATACCCGTGACTAAATCTTAACCTTACCTATATGAAATTTAAATATGCATTAGTTTTTTATTTCCAGTGAATGTGAAGTTGTTATACTGTATTATCAATACAAAGTAAATTAAAAAACACCGGGTCATGTTATACTGCAGTATGTGCCACTAGTAAGATATTTTATTGCTCCAATGTGGGCTAAGGGATAAATAAAGCAAGAAATAATTAGAGGCCAATGCATTCTTAAGGGGTGCTTAAGCATGTTTATGGGAAGTTAAGCAGGTGAAGTGGAGATAAGTGTGATTCAGTAACTACTAAGTGATCTATTATAACTTGTCTTCCCAGCAAAGCATTGTGGCTGTGATGATAATGGTAAAAAGAACTTTTCCTCTAGAAGAGCGATTCAAGATCTATTGGTCATCCTAAAAGAAAAACTGTGAAACTGAAATATAATTTGTAAAGGAGAGTTTACAGTTGTTTCAGCTTCTCTCTCTTCCCCTGTAATTTTCTAACTTTTATTTTACAAATCACTGTTCTTTTAAAAAATAGATATTTTTATTCTCCCTTCTTACTGTTTGAAAGATCCACACACACAAAAAGGGAAACTGCCTATGTAAATAATATTGAACCAGTTCCAGTTATCTTTAATCAAAACCAAAAAGTGTACTTAGCCCATGTTAGAAAATACAGAGGGAAAGTGCTAATCATAAAAAAGCACGTTGTCAACTACTACGAGAGAAAAGCACCACTAAATGGGCACAATATTTCCGTATTTCTTAATGGCAAATCTATTTACACAATGATGAACAAAGTCACTTTCTCGGCCTAAAGGCTATGGCTCTTGTCAGACTGAAAGCTGACAAACTGTTTCTGGAAGTGTGTGTCAAATTTCAGTGAGGAAGATGTATTGTCCCAGCGAGGAAGGTAATGCATGCCTTCTCTTCCCCAAAACTTACTTTCTTCATATCCCATTTCCCTTAAACTTGAAATGAAACACTTGTCCATTGCTAATAACTTGCTGCAGAGAAATTCAATTGTCCTTGGTGCCTATCCACTGTAATACAATGTGATTATGCCTGTTACCCAAAATGGTTAACCTACACAGGTGTTTTGCATATATTTAAATATATTTATTTTCCTTGGAAATGTTTTCAAGAATGCCAATTTGCATTTAATTAAAAAAATATTTTACTCACTTTCAAAGGCTTTTTGTTAAGGGAAGTAGGCAAGTCTCAGTAGCCTCATCAATGGTTTTCAACATATTTGGAAAGAATACATTAGTAACATGCAAATAGAAGTAGCCTATTAGCTGTCAGATAACACAGCACACAGAACACAATGTTAAAGCTGCAAGATTTCAACAGCAAATACATTACTGGTCACCAAGATATAAGCCATCATATGTTTTCAAAGGTGTCTCAAAGAAAAAGAAGCTGTGTCATGTAGTTCTTCAGACTGCTTCTTTCAAGGGTAGTTTGTGGAGCCCTCTATAGCCCTCTGGTCTGAAATAATGTCTTATTCATAATTTCATTTGCATGCACTTGGCTCCTCAGAAAGGAATGTATTCGGGTGATAAGGTTTCTTATTCAGGAATATTTAAAAGCAGTGTCATCCGTTTCTAGTTATTTAGCTCTTTCTGGTTTTGGAACTGGAGTTTTGGTTACCAACTTTAAGGCTACAGCTTTAGGGCCTAAGTTCTGCAGGTTTCTTCTCTGCTCCTCTCCATGAAAGGACATAGAGAGAGAGATGGGGAGTTCTCTGCTTCCTTTCTGTAAGTTCAAGAGAAGGCAGTGGACCAGGTGGCTCAAACGCTACGGCCGTGTATTATTTATAGAAAGAAATATTAGGTTCAGTTTCCATCCATAAGTATTATGCTGCTTTAAAGATTGCTTTTCCTTTATTCCCTATTCACATGATTATATCTTAAAGTGTAGTATGTACAATTTAGGTTAAAAACTATTAATATCTCTGGCTCTTTATACCTCTATAACCCTTACTTATTTGTTTGTATTCAACCCCCTCTTTCACTTAACATTCGTGTTTTCATTTGACACCTTCACTTCTTTCTTTGTCATCATTTGTTGGGTCAAAATACTAGGCCCCATCCACCTGTGACCAGTCTGGTGGAATTATTCTATAATCAGACACTCCTATAGCTTATTCTGTTCTTAAATTTACAAATGTACACTTTGATCTTACTTTTCTACACAGATTTTCTTCTGGATATGTGCATACTTGCATTGTTTCTTTAACTGGTTCTAAGATGTCCTTTGTTGTTACATTTTGTTGTATAGCACCTCAAAGGTATTATATTAATTAAAAAATCATCACTTTACCCCTTGCTTCATAAAGGACTGCAACATGAGCAATTACCTAACTGCAATGCACAACAATTCCCATCCATGGCATTAAGATAGTGATACTGTATATTGTAAATGGTGACGGTTTCTCATTTTGACAAAAGGAGCCATGATGTTGGTCACAGGAGCATGCTCTGGCTTCTCCTGTTTATCAAAGACAAGCAAGATGAAAGGAATTAGAGAATCCAGATGAGCATTTGTATAGGCTAATATGATCATTGGTGGAACAGGAGGACATATAAGGTCAAAGGCACCCTCTCTGAGGAGACTAGATCAAAAGCAGTATACCCTCCAGTGCAAGTTTACTGTCTGGCATCTCTGAAATACAAGGCACAGAAAATTTAGTAGAATTTTGCTTAAATCCTTCCAAGAATCATTAAAGTCTAATTAATCATTCTGGGTGGTGGAAATGGGAAATCTCAATCATCCACAGGCCCATACTGCAGCAAAAAGGAAGGCATATCAGATGTAGAGACATGAAAAACCAGTTCATGTT
Source organism: Chelydra serpentina (assembly GCA_037349315.1). Classification (NCBI taxonomy): domain Eukaryota; kingdom Metazoa; phylum Chordata; order Testudines; family Chelydridae; genus Chelydra; species Chelydra serpentina. Next base: position 20,555,466 of record JBAIAC010000048.1, on the reverse strand, counting down.
GTCAGTGTGATAGTGAAGCAGAAGACTGAACATTTTAAGAGATCCGTAAAGTGTCCTGAGAATGCACACCTCATAAAGCCATGTATCTGCCTCCCAGACATGAGCAAGTCAAAATAGGCTATAATTGAAAAATCAGGTGTACAAGTAATCCCTATCATAAGATATAGGCAGGTTAAAAACTTTAAAGCACAATCTCCGACAAATATACATATCCAAATTTGAACAGAAAGTAAAGATTCAGAGCACCCCCACAAAATTTATGAACCATTCGCAGTGCTGTCAACCAACCACTGAAAACTAAAGCTATGTCCACACTGCACTGTAAACCTGGGTTTACAATTGCTGGACTCAGGTCTCACAGATGTTCTAACTAGGGCTGTCAAGTGATTAAAAAAAGTAATTGCAATTAATCTTGCTGTTAAACAATAGAATACCACTTATTTTAAATATTTGTGGATGTTTACTACATTTTCAAATATATTTATTTTGATTACAACACAGAATACAAAGTGTACAGTGCTCACTTTATTTTTTATTACAAATATTTGCACTGTAAAAAACAAAAAAAAATATTTTTCAATTCACCTCATACAAGTACTGTAGTATAATCTCTTTATCATGAAAGTTTAACTTAAAAATGTAGAATTATGTTAAAAAAAACCCAGCATGCAAAAATAAAACAATGTAAAACTTTAGAGTCTACAAGCACTCAGTCCTACTTCTTGATCAGCCAATCACTCAGACAAATAAGGTTGGTTATAATTTGCAGGCGATAATGCTGCCTGCTTCTTGTTTACAATGTCACCTGAAAGTGAGAACCTGGCATCGCAAGATATTTTACGTGCCAGATGTGCTAAAGATTCATATGGCCCTTCATACTTCAACTACCATTCCAGAGGACATGCTTCCATACTGATGATGGGTTCTGCTTGATAACGATCCAAACCTGTGCGGACTGACGCATGTTCAATTTCATTATCTGAGTCAGACGTCACCAGCAGGTTGATTTTCTTTTTTGGTGGTTTGGGTTCTGTAGTTTCCACTTCAGAGTGTTGCTCTTGTAAGACTTCTAAAAGCATGTTCCACACCTCATCCCTCTCAGATTTTGGATGGCACTTCAGATTCTTAAACATTGGGTTGAGCGCTGTAGCTATTTCTAGAAATCTCACATTGGTACCTTCTTTGCGTTTTGTCAAATCTGCTGTGAAAGTTTTCTTAAAACGGACATGTGCTGGGTCATCATCTGAGACTGCTATAACATGAAATATATACCGAATGTGGGTAAAACAGAGCAGGAGACATACAATTCTCCACCCCACCCCCCCTCCCAGGAGTACAGTCACAAATTTAATTTACGCATTCTTTTTTTAACAAGCATCATCAGCATGGAAGCATGTCCTCTGGAGTGGTAGCCAAAGCATGGAAGGGGCATACAAATGTTTAGCATATCTGGCATGTAACTTGCAAAGCTGGCTACAAAAGTGCCATGCAAATGCCTGTTCTCACTTTCAGGTGACACTGTAAATAAGAAGCAGGCAGCATTATCTCCTGTCAATGTAAACAAACTTGTTTGTCTTAGAGATTGGCAGAATAATAAGTAGGACTGAGTGGACTTGTAGGCTCTAAAGTTTTACATTGTTTTGTTTTTGAGTGCACTTATGTAACAAAAAAAATCTACATTTGTACGTTGCACTTTCACTATAAATGGTACTTGTTTACATCAGTACTTGAATGAGGTGAATTGAAAAATACTATTTCTTTTGTTTATCATTTTTACAGTGCATATATTTGTAATCAAAAATAATAATATAAAGTGAGCACTGTGCACTTTGTAATCTGTGTTGTAACTGAAATCAATATTGAAAATGTAGAGAAACATCCAAAAATATTTAATAAATTTCAGTTGGTATTCTATTGTTATAAGTGCAATGAACCGCAATTAATTTTTTTTAGTTAATCAAGTGAGCTAACTGCGATTAATTGACAGCCCTAGTTCTAACATGTCCATACCACATACATAGACCTTCTGACTTGGGTCTGTGGCTTGAGCTGTGACCACACTGCAGAATGACAGGATTTGCACCTGGGTCACAACAGGACTTGGTCTTTGACCCATTGCTCTACCGGGGTCCTAGAACCTGGGTCCTGAGTGCTTGCTGACAGAAGTGAGACAGATTTATGCTGGATGGAAGAAGGCTTTGGGTCAATTGGGTCAATCCTGAGTCAGAGTCCAGGATTAGTGTGCAGTGTAGACATACTGTAAGGGGCCATGAAAAATTAACCTACCACTGGACCATGACATCAGGAAAGATGAAAGTCCTTTGGTAGATCAAGTAGCAGCTTAAAGCAAATGAATCCCCACCCCTGCATCAACATAGAATCATAGAATCTCAGGGTTGGAAGGGACCTTAGGAGGTCATCTAGTCCAACCCCCTGCTCAAAGCAGGACCAACCCCAACTAGATCATCCCAGCCAGGGCTTTGTCAAGCCTGACCTTAAAAACCTCTAAGGAAGGAGATTCCACCACCTCCCTAGGTAACCCATTCCAGTGCTTCACCACCCTACTAGTGAAAAAGTTTTTCCTAATATCCAACCTAAACCTCCCCCTCTGCAACTTGAGACCATTACTCCTTGTTCGGTCATCTTCTACCACTGAGAACAGTCTAGATCCATCCTCTTTGGAACCCCCTTTTAGGTAGTTGAAAGCAGCTATCAAATCCCCCCTCACTCTTCTCTTCTGCAGGCTAAACAATCCCAGTTCCCTCAGCCTCTCCTCATAAGTCATGTGCTCCAGCCCCCTAATCATTTTTGCTGCCCTCCGTTGGACTCTTTCCAATTTATCCACATCCTTTTTGTAGTGTGGGGCCCAAAACTGGACACAGTACTCCAAATGAGGCCTCACCAGTGCCGAATAGAGGGGAATAATCACGTCCCTCGATCTGCTGGAAATGCCCCTACTTATACAGCCCAAAATGCCGTTAGCCTTCTTAGCAACAAGGGCACACTGTTGACTCATATTCAGCTTTTCGTCCACTGTAACCCCTAGGTCCTTTTCTGCAGAACTGCTGCCCAGCCATTCGGTCCCTAGTCTGTAGCAGTGCATGGGATTCTTCCGTCCTAAGTGCAGGACTCTGCACTTGTCCTTGTTGAACCTCATCAGATTTCTTTTGGCCCAATCCTCTAATTTGTCTAGGTCCCTCTGTATCCTGTCCCTACCCTCCAGCGTATCAACCACTCCTCCCAGTTTAGTGTCATCTGCAAACTTGCTAAGGGTGCAGTCCACACCATCCTCCAGGTCGTTGATGAAGATATTGAACAAAACCGGCCCCAGCACCGACCCTTGGGGCACTCCACTTGATACCGGCTGCCAACTAGACATGGAGCCATTGATCACTACCCATTGAGCATGACCATCCAGCCAGTTTTCTATCCACCTTACCGTCCATTCATCCAGCCCATACTTCTTTAACTTGCTGGCAAGAACACTGTGCGAGACTGTATCAAAAGCTTTGCTAAAGTCAAGAAATAGCACATCCACTGCTTTCCCCTCATCCACAGAGCCAGTTATCTCATCATAGAAGGCAATTAGGTTAGTCAGGCATGACTTGCCCTTGGTGAATCCATGCTGACTGTTCCTGATCACTTTCCCCTCCTTTAAGTGGTTCAGAATTGATTCCTTGAGGACCTGTTCCATGATTTTTCCAGGGACTGAGGTGAGACTGACTGGCCTGTAGTTCCCCGGATCTTCCTTCTGCCCTTTTTTAAAGATGGGCACTACATTAGCTTTTTTCCAGTCATCTGGGACCTCCCCCGATTGCCATGATTTGTCAAAGATAATGGCCAATGGCTCTGCAATCACATCGGCCAACTCCTTTAGCACCCTCGGATGCAGTGCATCCGGCCCCATGGACTTGTGTTCGTCCAGCTTTTCTAAATAGTCCCGAACTACTTCTTTCTCCACAGAGGGCTGGTCACCTCCTCCCCATACCGTGCTCTCAGAGTGGTAAGGCTGAGACAGACTGCCTAGAAGCAAAGGGGGAGGCAAGGGCACATGTGGGAGGAGGCAAGAGCTGGCCCCTCCTCCTCCTTACCTCCTCTGCCTCCCATTGGCCTGGGTGAAAGGGGCTCCCCTTAGTTCTAGTGTAGGAGCTGTAATTTTCAGGATGCTGCACATCTGACAGAAGCTCTGTTTTGGGATTAGGAAAGAAGTTTTCCCATTGTGGCCAAACTGGACAAGTTCCGGTGGGTATTTTCACTTTCCACCCTAGCACAGTTGAATGGAATCGGAACTGAAAGTTTATATTAGGAACGGTAAGACTGTTTAACTCATGATAATTTGAGGCCAGTGTCCAGTGAGGATAAAAGCTAAAAGGGCAAGCTCCCAGAGGTAAATGAAACCTGGATATTTGCTCGTTGGCCTCATACCTATAGGAGAAGGGGAGACCTGAAGTCTTCACAGACTGAGGTCCCACGTTGGTACCCGCTTATCCACCCACACACAAAGGGGAGGGCAAAAGGATTCAGAAATGAGCTGAGTCATAAGGGTAGACCAAGGAGGGTCTACCCTGAATCACTGGCTATGTGGCAGGAGCCCAATAACTTCAAATGTTGTCCTGATCAACATTTCGGGTATCTCCAACTAATGAACAGCTTTTTTCCCTTTGATGTATGGTCACTAAAACATAGAACACTGCACTTTAGCTGTACGACTGCATTTACCATTTATTTGCATATAACCACCCAGGGAATACAGGATTCCCAAAGAGATAGTCACACGTGCCTCATACTTTGGGAACACCAACAAGAACCAGTTAAAGTTAAGGTTTTTCTTTTTTCTTTTGTGGGTTTTTTATATCTTTAATGTTAATCGTACTTTTGGAGTGGTTACTTTCCTCTTGGCATGACTGGCCGCTTTTGTTCAGCAAAGGCCAAACACTAAGCTGGAATAGAGACTAAACAATAATGACAGATATTTAACTCAACACAAGAAAGATCATACAGTCTGGCAGAAAAGTTTTCTTCTGGTATAAATGCTACTTTTCAAAAAGTGAATATATTGTGTAGCAAATAATATATAAAAAACACCAGTATACATTTATTTTAGTTTCCACGTCCTGGTAATTTGGGTGTTTATTATACAATAAAATATAGCTATTTCAAGACACACACACACCCCCTAATTTATGACTGTCAAGCTCTCTTAAGTGTAACTAAAACAAGTTCTATGATCATTTTCTGTCATCCAAATGTTGGTTAGGGTAAGATTATATAAACTATATTTTCCAAAAAGTTGCATGAAAGTTAAACCTAACTTGAAGCATGTTATATTTCCCCCTTAACTCATTAGGAAAATCATCCAATGATCATTTGGATTTCTGGTGAATACATTCAAGTACGGAATAGAGGGAGAACATTTTAATTGTAAATTTGAGGTCTATCCACCTATACCAAAGTAATTCCAGGGAAATGGGAAATTATCATACAACCTTAGAACACCATTCAAAAACCCCTAATACAAAATGTACCATGTTTTGTAATGTGATTACTCCAAGTGGCATCCCCCTCATGCAGAGATCTGTATTCTGCTGAACAGTTCCAGCAGTTCTGACTTGTGGCCAGACTCTTGGCCTAGTAAACTTCTGAAAGGAAACATACAGATAAACTAACTGAGCATTTTAAGTGCTCCAACAGCTCATATACTAGAACAAAAAGTTATAACATTGTTGGCTGCAGCTAAAAACCTTTCATCTGTCAAATGAAAAAAAGATGAGGTGTCCTACAGACAGCTAAAGAAGAGAAACAATTTTTGAAGGGTGAATTCAAGATTTTCACAATGAATATACAGATATTTGTAAGTTTCTATATATATCAAAATGTTTCGTTTGCGGTTTCTGTGTACCTCTCTATCTTCCAGGTGGGCACTAGTTTTTGTACATTTATTGTACTACTCTGATAATTTAAAGTGAAAAGTTAAATTGAATTACCAATGAAGGATCACACTGAGTAAATAAAACAAAATCAACAAAAGAAATTAGATCCCCATGAGCCTTTCAAGTTTTCCTATTATGGCACAAACCACACCTGGAAATACCTCAACAGTCAGCAATGAGAGGCTCCTTCCAGTGCAATTATAAATCCCCCACAACAATGAAATTGCATTTACAAAACCAGGCCACAATAGATGGTGTAATACTGTGATGAATTCAGCCATTCCTTTTGAACGGGGTGAGAGAGGTCTCTTGAGAAGGAGTTAACCCTCATCCTTTAAAGTCCTAATGTGACAAAGTCCTACAGGGACCCTCACATCTGAGGAGAGGCAGTTGAAAGACCACTGGCTTCATTGTCAACAAAATGCAGATGAACCCATCTCTATATTTTCTTCTCAGTAGGCTCAATCACCACTATCACAAAGATGTCAAAATGGCTGTAGCAGATTGGCATCTAGATGAAAACCAGACAGCTCAAATTGCAGGGATGGGGGTAGAGTGGGGGGCGGGGCTGGGGGCGGCGGGGTGGGGGGTGATGCGGCCCTCGGACCAACATGCGAGTCCTCATGTGGCCCTCCTGGTGATTTGAGTTTGAGACCCCTGGTCTACATCAAAGGTTGCCTCTCCATTCTTGTCCCTCATGGGAACACTGAATCTAATAACATCCATAGTGAAGCCTGAGAAAAGTCATTCTCAGTCAAAGGCCCCTTGACTATGGAACATCCTACCAGAAGAGAAGACTCTGCCCTAGCCTCCTTATTTTCAGAGACTTGTTGTTTTGTAAAAACCGTCCTGCAATAACCAACTGACAAAGGACTGCAACCAAGCAAAGCTCCTGAACCTTGGAGAGGCAAAGCTCATTATCTTCCAAAGACAATTCTATGCAACTCTTAATTACTGTATTTGGTTCTATATACAGTGGGAACACAGTTTCTATCATTATAAAATATTCATGCAATTCCAGCAAATCTTGCAATTCTGAAAACAGCAGAACCTTTCAAACTGGCACAAATGTTTAAGGGTGCCATTGGATGCCCTATGAATACTATCAACATTCAAATGAATCCAAACGAAGAAGAAAACAGTACTGCAAATACTATTATTCCCGTAGTGTTAAATCTTTCATAATAGTAAGCAACAATCATTCATCAAACCAGATTGCTATTCTCTCTGCTGAGCTGCAGGCTGGCTTCTCCTTTCAAATCATGAGAGTATACATACTTTTGCATCTCAAATACCTATTAACAGGAATATCCCAGGCACATGAGAAAGGAAATGGTCCCCAAGACCAGAAAAGAGAGTACTGATAGATACTGTGCTCTGCAGTGAAATCATAAATGGGGAGATGGGGAGTGGCAGGGAACAGGAAGACCGGTAAGATATTAAGTGGGGGAAAACCTGTAAGGAGGTCATGTGGCCTGTAAAAAAGATTCATAGATTCCATGGCCAGAAGGGACCATTGTGAGGTCACAGAACTCCTCCAAAACAATTCCTAGCACATTTTAAAAAACATCCAATCCTGATTTAAGAACTGTTGGTCATGGAGAATCCACAGCCCTTGGAAAACTGTTGCAATGCTTAATTACTTTCATCATTAAATTGTTTGCCTTATTTCCTGTCTGAATTTGTCTAGCTTCAACTTCCAGCCATTGGATAATGTTATACCTTTCTCTGCTAGATCAAAGAGCCTATTATCAAACTGTTCCCCATGTACATACTTTTAGACTTTAATCAAGTCACACCTTAACCTGCTCTTTGTTAAGCTAAATAGATTGAGTTCCTTGAGTCTATCACTGTAAGGCATGTTTTCTAATCCTTTAATCATTCTTGTGGCTCTTCTCTGAACTCTCTCCAATTAATCATTATCCTTTGTGAACACCAGAATGGAACACAAAATTTCAGCAGTGCTCACACCAGTTGAGACACATTGGGGTCTTTATTTTAACTTTTATTAAAAATGGCTATTTTTTGCTGAACTAGTTCAGAACAATCCTGATCTCTGACCTTTTATTTGGTGTCCTTTTTATCTTCTTCTGAAATTTCTTGTCAACCTTTCATTTCCCTTAATCCTACTTCCCCACACCAAATGCATTTTAAGAATTAGAATGGCAAACTACCTGGTGAATGAACTGCTGTTGAAACCTCAGACGATTGTGGCATTATAGCTGTTTGAATATTAGAACACCTACTGAATCTGCAAAGTGTCACTTAGTCAAAGAACTGCATTTAAAAATAAAACATGAAGTCGTGGTAAATCATATATATTTTAGCCCTCCAACTTAAAAATGGTTGAGTGAATTCACTTAAAAAAAAAGGCATAAAAGAATAATTGTGTCAAGGCTGTAAACTGGTATTTCTAAGTTTCATCTGGGAACAAATTTTACAACTGAACTATAAACTCCAAAGAAGAAAATGGGAGTTTTAATGGAAATGCTGACACAGCCTTAACTCTAGCAGTGCTAGCGGGTGGTGCTATAATAAATCTGTCAGTTTCTATAATGCCTATGACAAACCCATTAATATGAATGAAGTACACTTCACATAGCACACTACACAGCAACTGCATAAGTTATGTCATCTTCATTCTGAGTAGCAGATCAGTAATCAATATTTGTAAAAGCAGGCTAATCCTTTGTAAAATCAGTGGTTTAGTGATTGAAGAGTTTGCTCAATCTACACAGTTAATCCCTCTTCATCTGCTTGAGCCCTCTATTTATTCTAACCACTTACAGTGGTAGCAATGGCAGATTAATACATCTCCACATGCTAAACATGTCTTGACAATTGACACAGCATACTGTCAGTATAATCTTTACAAACATTGGGCTTTTTCTTAGCAAGCTTGAAGCCAACATTCAGAAATCAAAAGTTTACAAATAGTCTCAGCGATATCCTCCCATGGATACATACAATTATGTTTCAATTGAACTATTTGCCTAGACACAGACTCTACCTCCCTATTTTCTAACTCTGAAAGGTATCCTAATAGGTTTCAGATTCATAAAGTTAAAAATAAACCTTATGAAGTCATGCAAAAGGAATTCTCTTCACCTACGGAGAATTTTTGTTTAAGAGAAAAAAGTAACAATGAATTTCTTTGTGCTATAGTATGTTGGCACTGTAAGTGAAAAGTAAGCTTGCTGCCCCAGTGAAAAAACAGTAGTCAAAGTGTTATAGTCAACAATATAGCTGAACAAACATCAGCAATTTAACAGTCTACAAAAAAAAAAAAAGAGAAGTCACCAGGAAAGTCTACGGCATGCTAGAAGGAAGAGCTATATGAAGTTCAAAATAGAGAAATATCTCCAGGAATCATATTAGTTTTGCTATAGTTTTAACTACTTAAAGATTTTTGCCCCAGGAATGGTTAAATCCTAATTAAAGAATGGTATAATTTCTATAAATTTTCTTTAAAAATCTGAAGTGGATTAATAATGCTACTTTGATGCAAATTTGTGATCTGTAGATAGCTCTCAATCTTTCACTTCTATTAAGCTATTTATTCTACACTCACGACACACCTCAATCCAAGTATTATGTTACAAAATATTCCAATTTATCAAGAGACTGAAAATACATTTTCACATGTAATGTGAAATTTAAGTTTAGGATGAACAAGTAGAACATTTTAAATGTACATGATGTTTTTGAATGATTAACCCAATAAGATTTCATAGGGAACCAACCACATGTGCTACTTGGAGCCTTTTGGTAACACGGTAGCATTATACCCAACTGTTCATATTAGCCACTAAAAGCTTCAGTGACCAAGGAAAATTAACTATCATTGTTACCATATGATGAAACTGATTAATTCTTGGGATTTACACAGCAGTATTTTCTTGAGCTACACGTAAATAACTTCAAGTAAAATGCAAAGTGGATCCAAGATTTTGTACTACGAAGGAACTGGTAGGTTAAGAATCTGAACAGGCCAAGCAACAAAAGAAAACAGAGGGAGTGATGTTCAGCACAAAAATAAACCTCTTGTCCTGGCTGATGTATTAGTTACTGGAGGACAGACTCCAGCAGCTCCACATGCTCCTGGGTATACAATTCAGAATCTGGAGTACACTTAAGGGGGAGCAAGGAAAACTGATATAATCACCTGCTGTGCTTGATACAATTGCATAGGTCAAAGACTTGATGTGCTTGACTTAAGTGCACAGGTCTACTTACAGTACCTATAGCCCAGACAGTCAATGTTAAGAAGCAATGGCTGCCTTAAAAATAAAAAGCAATTAAGGCAAGGAAAAGTGGAATGACAGGGATAGGATAGCCATTTATTTCTGGACAGAGGTGCCATTTCTGCACATGGCAAACAGGAATGCTAATAAAGTTGCAAGTTGACACTTTAACAAGCACCAGTGAAGATGTCAAGGAAATTACAGGTTCAGGCATTAACGCTACAGATTTGGTAATTTATGCCCTGCGGCAAGACATTTTAAATAGACAGTCAAACCAAGAAAGGGTATGGACTTGTTCCGTTTGTTTCACTGGTGGTTCTTTGGTCTCATTCGTAGTACCCTTGATTGACAAAACAAATCTAATTTGTCATCTGGTTGCACCAAAAATAAAAAAGCCCATGCAAAATGCACTGCTGAACAACACAAAAAGCATTCAAAAAGTGATCTAGGTGAGCCACAGCGTAAACCAAGCCAGCGTATTTCAAGAGGGTTGCAAAGTGGAAAGAAAAAAAGATGCAGTGCTCTTCTAGCTGGTAAAATCCCAATAAAGGGAAAACATAGGTTTGTTGTATATTTTACCATCGCTTGGATGTACTGTACGTGGCAGCTTGAAACATCAGGTCTACCCAAGTTATGTAGTCTCCTGTGGTTTGAATGAAGCAAGTAAAGAAATTAGGGAAGGAAGTGTCTTACTACAACCATGCAACACTGGAGAGTGTAGTCAGTGTGATGAATCTAAACTAACTACTGGGTTCCTCCAAACAAGTTCTGGATGAGTTTAAGCTTCTCATATAATCAAATTCAGAGCGCAAATCATTTAACTCAGCACAGGATTATTAGCTATTCTTACGTCTTCATTTGGCCAAGCCATCAAGAACATTCCTGAAGGTACAGATACCCTAATGCTAATAGCAGACATAGAATCTGAATGTTAGTTGTTACAACACACCTGATTAGTTTTTATAAACTAGGACTTAGCCTTCTTTATCTGGGTTAAAATGTTTTGTGGATAAGTGAATAATTATAGTTTGGGTGATTTCCCATCAGTTTTTAAATCTTATTTCCTTTGTTATACTTAGTAGTGTTTAAGAAAATGGGAGCATTCTCAATGCACCATTATCTGGAAAGTTTTTCATACATATAAGAAACTGCTGTATATCCTTTTGACTCTGTGAGTTTGGAGTCCCAGTGGCGAAAGAAAGATACAGCAGGTTTCAGCCCAGTAATGATGTTAGAGCTCAGTTATGTGGATTCTGGGAAGAATTTCACCACCCAGAATTTGCAGAATTTTAAAGCAGTTAGTGGAAGTGCCAAGAATGACAAAGGTGGCTGTTACACTTCTGGGCAGCTGAAATGAGTATTCCCCCTTCATGGTCCAGCTAGCACACCTACTCTTAGGCTTTCAGCTCTTCAGCAATCACCTCACTTGGGTGGGAACTCAAATCTCTCTCTCTCTCCTGAACAGGGGTTTTCTAGGCAGTACCTACCGTCTTCTGCCTACACTGTTAACACCAGCAAGTCAGATGGCCTAAATGGCCAATGTCTGCATTTTGCTTTCTCCTCAGAGGCTATAAACAACGTAATTACCCACAGTTACAAGTGCCACAGAGTCCTTTCTAAGCAAGCACATTTATTCTTAAGGTGAAAGCATTACAGAGAAAACATTAAAACAAAGAACCTACATGCATGTTAAGACACATATCAGAGCTCACCCACTCCCAACTCCAGCGGGGGTTCTGGCAAGCATCGTAAGGGTTTTTTCTGTGGTTACCAGTTCATAATAGCATTTTCTCAGAACAAGAGCACAGATTAACCTGTTTCTTTACGCAGTTTGGTTCTTTGATATTCTGAGACTGTAAATAGGTAGTTAGTCAGATAATGGTTCTCTCTTCAAGGCATAGCTTCAAAAGGTTGGATCCAGAGGTTGGAATTTGCATTTGCCTCCCCTCAAATATTTCCAAGGAAACCCACTTAACTTTGTTTGTCCCAAAAGTTCCTTCTTGTCTGGCACATTGTATAAAACAGTCCTTTGAAGCTCATAACACTTCCCAGGGTTTACATCAGCCACATCTGCCCTGCCCTCAGAGAAGTTGCATACAATTCCATAGTAATACATAAACTTTGCATTTATAATACCATGGACTCCAAAGCTATTTAAACTTAATTCAACAAGATCTCCCAAAGATATGGCAGGAAATTGCTGTTATCTGTCACAATGGCCATTACAAATGATGAGATCACAATTAACATCTTGGACCTTAAGTTAACTTAATGGGTTGCACTTTCCCTCACTTTCAATTCTGATGGCAGATTGTAGTTGGAAAAGCCTCATAACTGTACTCAGTCTTGACTGGACAGTTAAATGGAGACTATCCTGCCACTTAGATGGTCTTTCTGAAGGCACTGCTATGTGACTGATACCTATTGTGCATATCTAACCACCTCTTGCAATTTTCAAAGATACATAAAATAGAAAACATTTTAGGGCCCCTGGTTTTCTTAGGAATTAGCCTGATAACTTCAGTTTACCATTACGAAGCATATTTACTACTGACTGTTCCAGTATTAGTTCTCAGCAACGCAGGCTGCTAGTTAGGGCTTTTGAACAATATTCGAGTGCTAAAGGAACAAATAAACAGAATTCCACAGAAAAGTCTGCAATTGAAGTGAAATCTAAAATGCATTAAAATTCCATGAACTCTATTCCACTGTCATTCACTGAAAGTGACAGAGATTCAATCAGGAAATTGTTTGGAGAGCACCACAGAGCAAAGGAGGGCACAAGGCCAGCCTTGTGATTTGCTGGGCTCCACTGTGCCAAAAGGATATGTGGTGCTTCTCCCTCTAAACTTACAGGGGATGGGTAGCGTCAGGCTGGCCAATGAGTTGCAAGTCTATACAGGGCCCAGCAAGCAGCTGCTAGCATTGCTTGAGCTTAAGGCCATGCTGCAAGAATGGGAGAAAGAGGAAACAGATGGAACCATTATACTGCAGGTGGTGGAACAACAACAAGCAGACTGACAGGCTAAAATGTGGAAATCTTGAGGCAAGTTTTGCGAGGGAGGCAACAGCACCTGAAATACTGCCTAGGGTGCCTGTTAACCATGTCACATGAGTCAGTCTCAGAACTTTCCCCCCATAGTCATAACTTTGGTCATTGTAGAACAATTAAGACATTATAGGGTTATCGTTGGTGTAACAGATTTCAAGCACCTGACAGGCACTTGACAGTCTTCAGATCAGCATCTAAATATTTCTGTCTCTGACCCTCTAGCTGCATATACAAAGACATACCAATGAGCACATTCCTTATTGTAACTAGAATCTTAAAGTGTCTTTGGGGAATTTTCTAAATATGTATCTTTTAGAAAGATAATATACGAGATAAATGAATTGTGTTAGGTCACACATGGAATGAGACAGATTAATTTGGAACAAAGTCTTAAACATGTATTTGTTTCCATGGATCTTTGTGTAGCGATGTATCTGCCCCTGTATTTTGAGGTTCCGATAGCGCTATATTGATAATTCCACACTGTCAGTGTTGTCTGAAATATTTTCTTCATTCAGTTTCCCAGCCCTCCCACAGATTTTACCTAGGAAATATGGGTGATTTGGTCCTTAGAAGCCAAGGAAGAAGTAGGCATGATCAAGTAAGGGGTTACTGGCCATTTACTGTATGAAGTGTTTCCCACGATGAAGAAATCAGAGCCTAAGAAGATATACTTTAGAGGAAAGCTTTGCACTGAAGCAGAATCAGGGCTCACAATGTACAGAGCAAAAATATATATGTGGAGGTTGTCAACACTACTGTCATGTATACAATGGAGAATTAAGGGCTCATGTTATTCTCAGTTGGAGAGGTCAACAACGTTATCTTGCACATGCTGATTTGATGCACTATGCATGATTAATGGTTGTTTAAAGGAACATTGCCAAGGTCTGTAGGTCAAAATATGACCTACCATTTTTTTCTGATATCTATATGCAAAATATTTGTAATTCTTTGTCTGTGTTTTTTCCTCTCTTAAAAAAACAAGAAGAGAAAAGGAAAGAAGAGATATTTCAATACTTTTCCTCCAAAACCAAACACCAGCAGTAGAATTTAACAAGCCATTGGGTATGTAGCAGGAAAAAAGTGTCAGCTTTCAAGCTTCCATTTTTTTATTTTAAAAGAGTGGCTGGTCTAGTTGTGGGACTATATGCAAAAACACTTTCTATTATGACCTGATCCATTTTCATATATTCATAGGTTCTGAAATATTCAACCTTGGGGCTAAAATTTCCTGTACTTAGTTTCTTCACAAAGCTTTATTATTATTATTATTATTTTATTTTAATATTATTTCCATTAAGTCTGGAGGTTCAAATTTAAGAACAGATGCAAAGTCAATTTATGTCCAGCTCAACTCAAAAGCACATTTTTCAACAATGATTAAGATGCTGCATTTCGGAAAAGCTCCTTAAACATGCTTTCAAATGCTGGCTAGACCCTTTGGTTCTGCCCTCCCCTAGCCAGGTTTATTATCCCTCAAAATTCGATGTTGGCTTTTTAAATTTATTTTTGTTATTTAAAATAATCGTAAAGCTTTAGATCATTTAAAACGTAAGATGATCCAAGACCTTAGGTCAAATTACACTGGAAAAAATGATTAAAATAACCAACCTTATGTGATCAGCCAGCTCTCTACAGACCACCAGGAAGTGTTTCGTGGAGGGATGTGATTCCTCTGCTTGTGTACACATACTCATTACTAGCTGCCATTGAGCTAGAACAAATAGAAATCAATAGCAGGGTAGCCATCGTAGCACAGGTAGCAGCAGCGAAGGCACAGCTTAACAATGCTGAGTACAAACCCAGTACTGTAACCAGCATAGCTAAACTGGGCCTCTGCTGCTGCTACCCATAGTACCACAGCTACTCCGCTATTTATCATCACAGCAGCTTGATGAGTGCTGGCGTGAATTTGTGCATAAGTAGGACAACCACACCTCTAGCTCATATTGTAGACATAGCCCAAGTTGTAATAAAAATGGCTATGTGAAAGGATGACGTCAAGTAAGAAATAAGTAGAAAGAACGGATGAACTCCTGCGCAACAAAGTTCTTGTTTGTGAACAAACATCCTTAGTAATAAAAATAAGGAAAAGAAAGAATAATCAAAATATGACAGGTCTCCAGGACTGTTTCGAACCAGAATGTTTTTCAGTTTTCCATAATATTTCAGCAAATCTAGGAATAGTGCCCTTTTGTGTGCTCTGTACACTAGATAGTCTTTGCCTCAGACTAGAGAGATCAATAGTTAAATTCTTCCATAATTTTTGGCAATACCTTTAAACATTTAATAATAGACTTTCTGCGATTTCTACATGGTCAGTATCAGTGTATTCTTCTGCTTTTCCACAGGGTAGCAGTGTACTTCAAAACAAGGCCATCATGGTGGGAATATCAATGAGTACATAAAATGCCTGCTGAAAGCAGCTGTTCCCTCTTGTACATATGCAAATGTGAGAATGCTAAATGAGGGCAACTCTATGTCACAAAAGCCCAGAATACAGAGACTAAGTGGACTACAACAAAGTATTTGTAGGCAGCAATGAACTGAAATTTACAAAGAGGGATATGAATGGCACTTTATAGTCTGCATCCAGAAGAATCAAGTTAGTAAGAAAAATAAAATAGACTTTGTTTTTGTAATTTCTTTGAGCAAACAATTAAAAAGCATTATTTAATTAAAAGTGGTTTTATTCCAAGGATGATCATGTAGTTAAGACACAGGCATCAGGAAACTTGTACTCTAAACTCAAGCTCTACTACCAATTTTGTGTACGACCTAGGATAAGTCACTGAATCTAACTATACCTCAGTTTCCTGATCCATAAAATGAGGATAATAACTACACCACAAGGCTATCTTGAAGCTAAATTCATTAAAGTGCTTTGAGGTAGTAAGATGGAAGAGGCTATACCAAAGGTAAATATGGTTGTATTTTTCGCCATTTTTAATAAACCTACTGAAGCCAAGTAGATTTTGAATGACAATGCTAAAAGCAGAATTTTTAGGCCAGCCCTTTCTAGAAATAAAAGCCACTACACAGACCTCTTGGGATGACCCCAATTTGAGCTCTAACAACTAATGGCTGAGTCAGAACATTGCTATGTGGAGTGCTGCGAGGAGCCTTCCAGATGTCAGTTGTTCTAACAGGGGACCGTTTATTTGACAGTAGAGAAAGCTGTTGCCTCCATGACAGCAGGAGGAAATGGAAAAGGAAAGGAAGCAAATTTTTTTTTTGCACTTCCCATTTGCTGTTTGTTAAGGAAGAAGCAGCATTAAAGTTTTAAGAGGCTTGTCATCCGAGTTCAGCGGTAAATTAATTATTGATCACTTCTTTTCTCACCAGCAGATGTCACAGATAAAAAAGGATTTGTTTCTACAGACATGTAATTAATGTAGCTAACCAAAAATACATAGAAATCAGATGAGCAACGTAGATAATTTAGTACACTAGTGAACTACATTCCATTAGTATGATAATTGCCACCATAACTGCACATTTTTGTACCTTGGTTTGCAAGAGTCTGGATTCACAGGCTCATCATGTAAATACTCAGTAGCATGCTTTTTTTTCCATACACACAATAGAGTGGGTCTTGCAGGTCTCTTTCACCTAAAACCAATACAGCTTAGGGTGATCACAGCTTCCGGTTTCTTTTCATTCCTTTGGACCCTTCTAATCTTTCAGCTTGTTTACTTTCAACCATATAACTAATAGACACAATGCATATTGTATTAACTGTCATGTTTCACCAGCATGCTTTAAAAATAAAGACATTAGACATATAAAAAAAAGAGACAAACCTGACCCAAAATACATTGTTTGCTATCTGATATATATATTACTATTTGACATTATGATCCCTAAAATGTGTGCAGAGAGCATGATTGTCATTAAGCTGGCTGTCAGCAACAGACCATGCTAAGGATTATAAATCAGCATCTTTCTGCAAGAGTGAAATTATTGTTCAGCATTTGACAGTTATTCATTACAATTGTTCTGAAGAAAAAAGTTAGATAAGATTTGCCATTAGAGAGCAGTATAAACAAAAACTTCAACTCAGCAATCAAATATTCCATTGAAATCCACCGCAACAGAAAGAACTGCATTTCTGAAGTAGTGTGAGAGACAGTGCAAAAAATCAGACTTCCTTATATTATCTTATACCAGCAATTTTAAACCACACACCACACACAGCTAGAGTATCATTTTAACTGATTACAATAATGTGGGCACTCCCATATGTCATGTGTTGATTTCTTCTAATCTTTGCACACTTTTCATACATCTGTATAGCTAACTTTTATAGGAAACTAATCCACATTTTACTTGACCCGAGATTTGACTAATTTGCAAGTGGTTTTGTAGCGATCTCAAGGGAAATGGGAGAAAGAAGAGAAGACGCTGTTCTTGAGACATGAAGGGGTTTCTGACAACTGTAGAGGGAATGGGAGCAATAGTGCAGGACTCTTGCTTTCTCCCTGGCTAGCCTGAACTTCCATAATCCACCTCCTCAATCCTGACCCAGCTCTTAAGATGGGCAGTAGCAAAGGGAGATGGTCTGTTCTCACAACATGATGTAAGGTCAAGAGAAATTGGCAGAAAGCCCAAAGTCTGGGTCATCTAGAAGCTGGGGCTGGCACTATTATGAAGCAGTACACACCCAGGAGGGGAGGTATTGCTACATTTGGCAGAGAGTGCGTGGGAATAGGAGTGGACTGGAAAGGTCTCTGTGGCTTCAGGAGACAGAGGGGGAAGTGCATTAGAGACTGATTAATTTCAGGATCTGTGTTAGATCCAGATAGATATTTAGATCCTAACCCACAAACCTCAAAACTCATCTCTTCCTCAAACATACTCACCAAATCAGGGCTACCCACTTACACTCAAATCTAACAGAGGAGTTCCAGACTGCTTTTTACTAGTTCAGAGCCCAAAGTTTCTCATACACCTCATCCTTGAAATTCTATTCTAGACATGTTACGACACCTGCTGGAATTAACCTCCATGTTCCCCACAAATGTTTTGTGCCACTGTGAATTTCTTATTAAAAAGGTAGGAGAAAGAGTCCTATTTCTTTTCTACCTTTCTCTTTATTGTCCTTTCCCCATGGTTAACTATGCCTTTAATATTATGCTACACAAGAGGTGTGTTAAAACTAAAAACTTAGCCAAAATGTCTGGAGTCTTAGACTCTATTGGGCAAAGAAATAATCACACACCTGAGCATGCAAACACACAAAAGCTCTCTTAAAAAACAAAAACAAAAGGCATTTCTAAGTCAGTTGCAACTTTCTACAATACAATGTAAAGGACTGAATGTAATAATTAGCCTATAAATGTACAAATTAATTAACAGATTCATCCAGAAAGCTATTTCCATATTAAGCCTGAACAAGCAACATACTGACATTACTATTCTAACACAAGCAATTTGTAGGTACTTCCACGTGGTATTTTACTAATACAAAACACTGGGAAATCAATGTGCCAAGGAAAGCAGGAAAAACTTCCCACCACCAGCACCACCACCGCACCCTCTCCCCTCCCCATCCCAGACTTCTAAGTGATTCAGAACCATCAAATGGTGGACAAAACCGGCCTTTGTCTCAATGTATCTTAACTGGTATACCTTCATCCTCCCTCCTCATTCCTATCTCAGTGATTGTTACCCTCAGCTGGCATGTCACCTTAGAAAAGGCTATGCTCTTTGGAGCAGGGTCTCGGCATTATGATGTTTTTGCACAGCACCTACCACAACCTAATTCTGACTGGGATCTCTGAGCACTATTATAATAGAAACTATATAAATAAGAAAAACTAGCTAGTGTGCACTGTGAAAGAGAAAACTACAGACAGCTTATACCAATGTCTGTATAAAGCGCTGTACATAGACAGAATCCCTACAACATAGAATCACATATCCTCCTGTCACAGTTATCCTCAAAACTCCTGGGACCAATAGTGATGTGAAAGTATTTTATAACTAAGAGGGCTTCAGACAGCCATAATCAACTTTCACATTTATTTATTCTAATCCCCTCTGCTATTGGCATGGTGCGCATTCTACCAGCATGCTTAGATGAAACAGTCCATTGCACAAAATCACAGTTGAAATATAGTGCAAAGAGCCATTGTAATAAATGTAATTAGTTCAGTACCAGTAGTGTATTAAGTGTTGTTTCAATACACATGCTTACACAGATCACTGCAACATAAAAATGTCCATACAAATAATGTTAATTGTATTTACTGGTACTGTTATTTCATAAGTTAACTACCGCTGTTGCCTACTCTCCATAAACATAACAAAAGAGGAAGCCATTTATCTACTTTCACTGAAAATCCTGCCATCAGACACTGTTGATATCAAGAGAGGAGAAGATGGAAGCTTATCCTTCAGCAATGTAAGATCAATACATACATAGTACTCTTGGAGCTTGTAGACCAGTATATCTTCTGTTAGGTTAGATAGAACCTGAAAGCAGGGCCATGTAGAGGGAGACTGAACACCACACATTTTTCTTAACAAAAAAGCTTACATCCATTTGGAATACTATGAAGTCATTTTGATTATTTCCTTCACTGAATATGTAGTGTTAAATTCATGTTAGAGATTTTTCATACACAGATGCACATCCCTCAAATGAAGAATAGAGAAAAGATTTTAAAATTGAGACGCTCACAAATGCACACATCTAAGTTGTGTGTGCAAATATCCAATGTATTTAAGTGCCTTGATAACCATATAACTTGCCAGGTCCCACCCAGTTTGTTCATGCACATCAAGTATTTTCCAGCAACCCACCTATGAAAATTAAAACACTATATCAGGGATTGGCAACCTTTGGCCCGCGGCCCGCCAGGGTAAGCCCCCTGGCGGGTCGGGCCGGTTTGTTTACCTGGCACGTCCGCAGGTTCGGCCGATCGCGGCTACCACTGGCTGCGGTTTGCAGCTCCAGGCCAATGGGGGCTGAGGGAAGTGGTGTGGGCCAAGGGATGTGCTGGCGCCCACTTCCTGCAGCCCCCATTGGCCTGGAACGGCAAACCGCGGCCAGTGGGAGCTGCGATTGGCCGATCCTGCGGACGCGCAAGGTAAACAAACTGGCCTGGTCCGTCAGGGGCTTACCCTGGCAGGCTGCGTGCCAAAGGTTGCCAATCCCTGCACTATATAATATAGGCCTTTTAAGAAGGAGACCTCTAGCTATTATACCTTGTTTTAGTTTTTAAATGTATTCTGATGAAACAGGAGGACTATACCTATTCTTCCATTCAGACAATATAGAGCCATAGATGAGATGATCTTCTCCAGCTGTTAGCATTTTAATTGACGCATATGAAGTTCTTCCATTTCATGAAGCTATACATAGGTTCTATAATACAAAATTTAACTATTACTTTAAACCAATGAATAATCACTCTAAATAAGACAAGGTGAGTACAGTGCCAATCGTGGGATCTGATTTATCTACAAAAGTCAGGTGTAAATCACTATCCCTGGCATATGGTTTTATTGGACACTCATCACATTAAAAGCTTTTTGAAGAAATCAGTAAAAATAATTTTGTTTTATTGTTAAAAGGGTCAAACTAGAAGACAATAAATAATGCATTTCAGTGATAACCTATACAGAACATGCATACAATGCAACAAGCTGAACCGAGGGGAGGAAAACTGAGACAGCTGAATTAGAGTCTATTAAAAAGTTTAGTTTCTTAAAACCCCTCTTATTTACACATGTGTTTGGTTTTCTTAATAAACCTTGTTTAATGAGTTTAGCAGTCATGGAAGTGAGGTCCTATTGGCACTGTCTTGAGCTAAGCAGATGCTGAACACCCTCAACTTCCTATTTACTCCAAGGGAATTGAAGGTGCCTCCCACATACAGAACCAGGGAGAGCTATATTAAACTTCACCACACAGTTTTGACAAAGCACCCAATTTCTGATTTAAGGGCCTCTCTTGGACAGAAACTGCTAATTCACATTGATTTTGTGGTAATTTTATGACGTGCACAAGCAGGAATTAAGATAATACAAAACTTGTGGATTGAAACAGTGTACAGTGAAGAACAGCAATCAAAGTATTTTAGCCATCTAACCTTTACAGTAAAGGACTTTAAAACGTGAAATTTCAGAATTAGGAATTAATCCTGAATTTTAACATTTTAGGCTCACCTGAACAGTGAAGTGAATTTCCCATTAGTGTCAACTAAAGTTATGTATGGATTGTCATGGATCCACAAGATCAGTGCTACACCCTAGCTTTCAAACTGTCTTGGAGGAATCCTTTCAGTGTGCCAGACCCCCCAACGGTTCCCACTCTTCCTTCAGGATAGGCCCTGTGGCCTCACCTCCAAGACTGAACCTCTGAACTCCTGCTTCACATTGAGCTCTGCCCAGCAAGTCCAATAAAGATAGATTCCTAATCAGAGACTTTACACTCTTCAGGAACTAATGCACCTCAGCAAGTAATTGCAGTGACACCGGGCAGCCTTTTCAAAACAGAGTAGGGTTTATTGGTCAACTGAAACACAGCATCAGAAGTCCTTAGGTTACCATATAGAAATAAAGATTAAGACATAGTCCACCTGGCCAAGCCAGTACCATCGGCCACCCAAGCTGTTCAGGACTCCATTTCAGGCTCTGTCTCTCTCTCACCCTTTTTCCCAGGTGAGAGCAGCCAGCCTCTCTTCCAGAAGCCAGCTCTTTATCCCCTGCCTGTCACCTATCAGTCCTTTGTTCTTGAACTGGCTTCTCAGCCCCCCCCCCCCACCCGCTGAGAGATCGTGGGGAAAACCTCCTTCTCCTTGGCCATTGTTTGCTAGGTGTGAACGTTCTGGTCATTGGGGCTTCCCATTGTCTTTTTCAAATTCTTCATTGATAGAGGTCAGTTTTAGCAAGTTCTCTAACAACCATTCATTCTGCTCCAGATAGCAAGGTGACACAGACACCTCATGTCTCCTGCACTGTCCCAGAAGCAGACTTAGCCCTTTACCCACAGTGGCAAATTATGCAAAGTACAGAGGAAAGCTGAGGCACACATATGATTCATAAAAATATTACAGAAAATGTCCAGTTCACATAGATAAGCAGAGAAAAGTCATTGTATCCTTATGTCACCCTTTGACTTGTCTTAGGCTTCCCCTCCCCTCCAAAAGAAGTCTACTATGTAGGACAGAAAGAGGTGGCTTGAGAATTGTGGATTTAGGGATTCAGCCATATTTCTGAATTGCTATATGCCTGAATTGCTTTTATGGGTTTAAATTGGGCACTTCTACTGTTTATTTCCCACTCGTATGGGAATCGAATAAACTTGTGAAGATCCCTTCTCCAAAGCCTCTAATTATTCCCCATTCTTTAACCAACAATGGCCCACATACTCACTGTTACAGATAGCAACTTTTGGCAATGGAAGACTGGATGGAGCTCCTCCACAGAAGCAGAGTTTAACAGTCCATTTTGTGGAGTGTGAGAGGGATCATGTTTCAGTGTCCTCAGAATCCCACACAGGACCTGAGGCGAGCCCTGGCCAACACATATTTTCTATTCCTTAGAAGTCAGTTAAGACCACTGTTGAATTACAGAGGGCTGATTTCATGCTACCTTTGCAGGTATCACAGAAAGCAAAAGGCCAGATCCAGAAACAGAATTCCTGTTTCATAAATAGGCCTACAGAATGATGTCTGGTCTCAAAATCAGCTCCTCACATTTATTTTCATACATATTTTTATGGTTTT